>JANHFP010006158.1:10000-34517 GCA_032468135.1 Calamaria suluensis | reverse complement strand
AGTAATGGGAGCTCACCCTGTTACGCGGCACTAGGGATTCGAACTGCTGAACTGCAAACCTTCCAATTGACAAGCTCAGCTGTCCCTCAGTCATAGGGTACAGATAAGCAATCAAATCGTATTAGGAAACAGTCAATATAATTGGTAAGCACTCTCCCACTCATATGCCCACAGAGGCCTAAACCAGAAGCCTTTAAATTTGGCAGACTTGTGGACTTCAATTCTGGGAGTGAAGTCCACAGGTCTTAAAGTTGCCAAGTTTAAAGGCCTCTGCCCTAAGCCATCACCAGCAGCCATTTCAATAAAGACACGGGGCTCATGTGAAGAAGTAGGAAAAAACCAGCCTGTGTTTGAAACGACTCCATTGGTTTCCCCATGCTAAACCCCAAAGGGCCTGTTAGCAGGTGAGGATTGTGCTTAAAACAGATTTCACATCCTTTTTTTTTCTTTTTGTTCCTTTCTAGGCAAAGCCGAGATCCCTCGTTGGAGGCCTCCAAGAACTGCATCCAAGTATTCCCACCGGTCAGCCAACCTCCCCCCTCTCTCAAGGGCTGGGATCTATCCAACCAGGAGACGCTGACTGGGAAGTAAAACCCGTTTGAGCCACACTTCTCTCTCCGCAAAGAAAAAAAAACGCTCCAACTTCCACTCTGGAGCCTAGTCCGTGTCCAGTCCCCTTCCCAGGCCTTCGGTGAGGCAACAGCTCCCGGGCGGCGCCAACAGCTGGGCCAGTGACTGTGCAGAAGCGCCGCGCGCCCTCCCGGCCTTTGGGAGGCCTAGGCGCCGCCGCCGGTAGGAGCCCGGTGGTCGGTGCTTTCCTCGGCGCCGAGCGGGTGGTACTGGCCACGCCCCTCCCCCTGCATAGTAGCTCTGGCTCTCCGCCTCACCTGCCGGATGCTGCTCGTTTCTGGCACCGCGAACTCCTCTTTCTCTTTCGGGGTTTTCACGGTGACTTTAATGATCCGCGGCTCAGATGCTGAGGCAGACGCGGCCGGGACGGGGGGATCGGCGGGGCTCTGGGGCCCAGGAGGGTTCTCGCCGCTCTCAGACATGGCGCGCGCGGGGCGGGTGGACGAACGGCGGGGCGGCCTCCTGTGCTCGTTAGCCAAGCCGCGCAGCGAATGCTGGGTAAGGTCGACCCTCTCCTCACCGCCTCGCGCGCGCGCGCACCCCACCACTATAAAAGCTCTCCCACTCTCGGAGAGTTCAACGGAAACAGCCCGGCTCAATTGCGGCGCCTACTGATGACGTCATGGATCGGGGAAGTTACTAGAAAAGAGGAACTGACTTGGCCGGCGCATGAGAAATCGAACAGTGGGCTACGCGCATGCGTAAATGAGACCAAGCTGGTGACAGCGCGTGCGCGTTGGGATTTTATTTTTTTACTGCGCAAACGCAGTTGGACCAAAAGGCCCAAGTTGGCATTGTTAGGTGAGCAGCTACTTTGACGTTGTCGGGAAGTACTTGCGCCGCTTGCTGACGTATTTTTTGACGACTCATGGATGGTTGTGGCGCAGTTTTTAGCCTGCTGTTTGCTTCGTTGAAAGCTTTGCATTTTAAAAGCTAAGGGACCGTTTCTTTCTTTAATACTCCCTCCAAGTTGTTTTGGGGGAGGAACTATTAAAGATTCTAAAATCGTTATTCATAATTATTTAAGAACGTCCTTGGAACTTTCATTTGATTGAATATATATCGGCTCAAGAAGACGTCTGAAGGCACAACTCCCTGAAATCGTAATCTACAATGAATTATAAAATCAATAAGAGAAATTGATGCTCCAAATACATGGATTCTACTTATCTACCTGCTTGTGCGGTGGCTAAATCTAGCTAGGATCAAGTAGGATGCAGAAGGGTCTGGGGAGAATAATATACTTTTATTAGTTAAACATGAAACTCACTCAACTGAACATTTAAAGATATATCACAAATATTATTTACTGGCACTGATGGTTGATAGACATCGTAGGTATCAACCAAGTATCTTAAAATGTATGATGTTCTAGTAGCAATTTTTTGCAGTTCTGCTGGTGTTATTGCAGGAAGCTGTAAATTTCCTGATGTAAATTTTTGGGACATGGGTATCACTCACATTTCATCCATAATTGTGTAGTTTCAATGGCCAGGTACCTATATTTCATTTATTTTACTTATTAATTATTGTATAATGTTGATTCATTTCAAAGGGTACATTGCTTTCACTTTCAGTTTTCATCCCACAGCAGAAAACAGTACTATTTAATTTTGGCAATTCAACTTGAAAATACTGAGTGGTATTTTTAAAAAAGTTGGGGCCACAAATCTCATGGACTACCTACTTCTCAGCTAATAGCAAGATAGAAAACCACAATTAAATATACTGAGTAAGTTGTGCAAATCTTCAAAGCAGCACTTCATTTGAACAAAGATAAAATAGAATTTTATTGGCCAAGTGTGATTGGTCACACAAGGAATTTGTCTTCATGTATATGCTCTCAGTGTACATAAAAGAAAATATATGTTCATCAAGAATCATAAGGTACAACACTTAATGATAGTCATAGGGTACAGATAAATCATATTAGGAAACAACAAAAATCATGAGGATGCAAGCAACAAAGATACAGTCATAAGTAGAAGGAGATGGGTGATGGGACCGATTAGAAGATTAATAGTAAGGCAGTAAATAGTTTGGCAGTGTTGAGGGAATTATTTATTTAGCAGAATGGCATTCGAGAAATAACTTGTGTCTAGTTGTTCTGGTGTGCAGTGCTCTATAGTGGCGTTTTGAGGGTAGGAGTTCAAACAGTTTATGCCCAGGATGCGAGGGATCTGTATATATTTTCCCAGCCCTCTTTGACTCGTGCAGTATATAGATCCTCAATGGAAGGCAGGTTGGTAGCAAGTTTTTTCTGCAGTTCTAATTATCTTCTGAAGTCTGTCTGTCCTGTTGGGTTGCAGAACCAAACAAGACAGTTATAGAGGTGCAGATGACAGACTCAATAATTCCTCTATAGAAGGGGCGTTGGTTCTTACCTGACACGCACCTTCTCTTCTGAGGAGACAGCATCCAGGATAGGATGGATGTTCAGCCTGCTCAGACATTTGGACCGAGTCACTCAAACTGTTTAAGTCCTGCCTCCTTGGCCATGTCATCCAGCTTTTTGGCGAGGATGGAAAACTTGACTCATTGTGCATAACTCTCCAAGGAAGAATACAGGAAACAATGTCAATAAGAGAAGAAACACTGCCCAGATAATACCCACGGAAGGGACTGGATGCTGTCTCCTCAGAAGAGAAGGTGCGTGTCAGGTAAGAACCAACGCCCCTTCTCCTTCCTAGAGGAGACAGCATCCAGGATGGGACATACCAAAGCCCATGTCCCCAGTTACGGGAGGGCAGATGTCTAGGCATAGGAAGTTTCTGCCCCCAGAGCTTGTTGAAGAAACCTGTGTCCAAAAGCAGCTTCAGCAGACGCATACTTGTCCAGCTTATAATGCTTTACAAAGGGAGATGGAGACGACCAAGTAGCTGCCGTACAGATTTAGACAAGGGAGGCTTTAGTAGCCCAATGAGCAGTTATTCAAAGGGGATGTGGCATACGGTGCAGCTCATATGCTTTAGCAATAGTTTGTCTAAGCCACCTGCCAATGGTCATGGAAGAAACCTTAGAACCCAAAGAACCCGGTAAAAAGGAGACAAACAGGGATTCTGAATGTCAGATTGGCACAGTCCGTTGTATGTAGATCTTCAAGGCCCTCTGGACGTCCAAGGTGTGCCATCGGCGTTCACGAGGATGTGAAGGGCGAGGGCAGAAATCAGGAAGAATCAGCTCCTGTGATCTGTGAAAGAAGGTTTTAATCTTTGCCAGAAAGGAAGGGTCTAGTTGGAGAATGACCCTGTCACAATGAAAAACACACAGGTCCTCACAAACCGACAGGGCTGTGAATTCAGATATCCGCCTAGCAGAAGTTATTGCTACCAGGAAGGCAACCTTACAAGTGAGAAGTCTAAGGCTGGCAGACTGCAGAGGTTCATAAGGGGGACCCGTCAATGACCTAAGTACTAGGGGTAAGTCCCAGGTTGGATACCTGTGGACCACAGGAGGAGACGTATTAGAAGCCCCTTTCAGAAAACAATATAAGGATGGCGGGACAAAGAGTCCTCAGAACCCATTGTCAACACAGAAGACAGGGCAGCCACCTGATGCCTAAGTGTGTTAGGAAATAACCTTTTATCTAGTCCATCTTGTAAAAACATCAAAATTTGTACAACAGAAAGCCCCAGAGGATCAATAGAATGACAGCTGCAACAATCGCAGGAGGATGTCCAGGTCGCCAAATAGATGTGTGTTGTGGAAGGACGACGAGCGGCTTGCATTGTATCAATGATGTTGGAAGAAACATTGTCTTTCTCTAGGCGAGCCGCTCAAGTGCCAGGCAATCAGCTGTAACCACTGTTGATCTGGGTGGACCAGCTGACCCTGGCTGAGAATGACATCAACCAGAGGAACCTTCCAGGGAGGAGCCACCGAAAGGGATTGCAGACCGGCAAACCAGGACCTCCTGGGCCAATGAGGCGCCAGGAGGATCAGCTCTGCCTCTTCATTGAGGAGCTTCTGGATCACCTTGGGAATCAGAGGCAGAGGTGGAAAGGTCTACACGCTGTGTGGCCAAGGACCTCAAAGAACATCGACACCTTCTGCACCATGGACTGAAGAACCTTGGCAGTTGCGAGTTCTGCTTGGTCATGAAGAGATCCACCAGTGGAAGGCCGAACCGATTTGCGATGCCTTGAAAGAGAAGAGGATTCAGACACCACTCCGCGTGGTCAACTGCTTGATGGCTTAGGAAGTCGGCTTGTGTGTTCGTGGAGCCTGAAATGTAATCTGTGGTGATGGAAGATAGATGGTGTTCCGCCTAAAGACCCAGACTAGCCGCTTCCTGCATCAGAACTCTGGATTTGGTCCCCCCTTGACGATTGATATGTGCTTTGGTGGCCACATTGTCTGTAAGGACCAGAATGTGATGGCCCTCCATTGACCGGCGGAAGTGCCGCAAAGCCAGGAAGACCGCATGAAGTTCCAGCAGTTGATATTGTGCTGTGCTTCCTGGGGGGACCAGGTGCCTTGGGCCATCAGAGATAGATGATGCACCCCCCAACCTGATAGGCTCACATCCGTTGTCATGGTGAGACGTTTTGGTTCATGAAAGAGACAGCCCACTGATAGGGCTGGAGACTGCCACCACTGTAGGGACATTAGGAGGAAGACGCACCTTGTAGGTCGAATTGCTTCTGAGTTTCTTCTGGAAGAGCAAAAGAAACCATTGAAGGTCCCTGGCATGAAGGCGAGCCCATGGCGTAATGGAAATTGCTGAGATCATCTTCCCCAGGCGCTTAGACAATTGGACCAAAGGGACTTTAGGGCGAGCCCTGATGTTAGAAACTAGATGTCTAATACTAGACTGGCGGTCCCTAGATAAGTAAACCTTTTGAGACATGGAATCAATGATTGCCCCCAAGTGGAGAATTTGTGTGGAAAGTACTAAAGTACTCTTTTTTAGATTGATAGAAAACACATAAAAGGAGAGAGAATCTATGGTTGTTTGCAAATCTGATTTTGCACTATCTCGAGTGTTAGATAAAAGTAATATGTCATCGAGATAACAAGTGAATTCGAACATGACCAATCTGAAGGAAAGCAGCAACTGCCGTTAATACTTTGGTAAGGGTATGAGGGGCAGAAGAAAGACCAAAGGGAAGAACCTTTACTGAAAGTGAGTCCCATTAATGCAGAAACGAAGGTACTGTCTGTGGTGTTGAGCAATAGGTATATGCAAGTAATCCTCAGTTAAATCTAGAGATGTGAGGAAGTCGCCCTTCCTGACGCCAGCAAGGGTCATTTTTAGAGACTGCGTTTTGAACCACTGATAGCGAACATAATGGTTTAATCGTTTGAGATCTAAAATTCACCACCACCACCCGGAAGATTTGGAAACCAGAAACAATCTAGAGTAAAACCCTTGTCTAATTTGGTCTTCAGGAACTTCCTGAATGGCATCAATCTCGAGAAGGTGATTGATAGCAGTTGCCATTAGGGCACGCTTTTCACTGTTGTTAGATATAGGACAATTGATGAAGAATCTAGGAGGGGTGGAGCGAAATTCTATCAAAAGGCCAAATCGTACAGTCTCCCTGATCCAAGCATCGGAGGTGAGGATCTCCCTATGATCAGCAAATAGGCCCAGCCTACCGCCAATGGGAACCTCCGAATGGAGTTTAACGTTGGCACCGGAATGGACGGCTCCTTCCCCCACAAAAGTGCTGCTTACTATGAAACGGTCTTTTACCTGACCTGTTTTGCCTATCCTGAAAATTATGGAATGGGATTGAAAACCGCCTTGCGAGCGATAGGACCCCTCCCTCCCATCAGATGACCTGGGATTAGAATTTGGAAGATAGAACGAAGAAAACTGAGTCGGTCTTATGGTGTGATGGAGGTAACACCTTTCTTTTGTCTCAATCAGCAAGGGGTCCAAAGCAGCACCAGAGATTGGGGCCCTTGAAAGGGGCGGAGGCAAGGCACCACTTATGTCGGGCATCAGCTTGCCAGGATCTCAGCCACAGTAGACAATGAGCTACTATACTAGATGCCATGGATTTAGAGGAAAACTTCATGGAGTGAAGAGTGGCATCAGCTGCAAACTGTATGCCTGCTACGATCTTGTTGAGGCATTGATGTAAGATCCTCAGCTGGACTCATGTCTTGCATTTCTTTAAGCCATATCAGAATAGCTCTTGTGAAAAAAGAGGTGCAGGAGCTGGACTTCACTGCCCAAGCGGTAGCTTGATGAGATTTCTGCAGGGAATGGTCCGAGCACTTGTCCTCCAGACAAAGGCCATCCTCCGGATCACCGGGAATATTAGAATTAGTCCATAGTGAGGCAATCAGGGCATCAACCACTGGAAGCTGAAGTTCAGAAGCAAGTTCCGTGGCTATGTTATAAAACCGCTTCTCCAAGGTTGAAGGAAGAGGAGCGGAAGCCGGAGTAGCCCATTGTTTTTGGACCGTGTCCAGAAAATTCTTAGGGGCAGGAACGATCTCAGAAGGATTGTCTTGAATTTGAAAGAGAGATGAATTGAAAGATGTTGTCTTGGTCGCTTCATTGGAAGTCCCGTCAGGAGCAAGACCAGAAGAGGCAATTGCTTTAAAGAGTAGTGATCTAAACAAATTGGGGGGAAACAACCCAGATGTAGAAGGAGTTTCAGGTTCTTCAGATAAGGCGGTGTTGTCATCCCTCACAAGGTTCGACCCAGGGTCGCTGACTGTAGAATGAGGGGGAGAGCCAGGATCAAACAAGGATGCATCATCCTCAGTGTCTACAATTGTGGCTGAAGGCTTGGATGGGGTAGCCATTACATTTGTCACAGGCGGAATCACCAGACCTTGATGACTGGTAGTTGCTAGTGTGTGTTGCAGAAATTTGGCAAATATGTTCTGCAATGATGATAATACAGGATCAGGCATCGCAGGTGGGGCAGATAGTGATGGACCTTGCTGTGTAGACACCTCCGGAGGTAAGGCAGGTGTGGAAGAAGCCGACCTTGAGCAGATATCATCTCAAAGTTCAGGAGCATCAGATGTAGCAGAGCTCGAGCCCTATAAGGCAGATACAGAAATAGGCATCGGGCAGTCATGAAAGGATGTCTGATCAGTGACAAGAGCAGCCACTGTTGCAGAAGAAGCGACCTGCTGAGATGAAGCTGAAGCAGGAACAGATGCCTGGCTGCACAGCTTTTTCAGTAGTTTATCTCTACATGCTTCTGCATGGAGAGTAGCCTTAGACACTTGGGTACTTGGCTTGGATTTTGATATCTTAGCCCTTTTTTCTGCACAGGAAGGCTTGTCTGCTGATAGTGCCTCTGAAGGATGACCTTCAGAATCATCTGCAGAGTGCTTGGATTTGTGACTGGCTTTGGGCATGACTGACAGGTAAATGGACAAGGCTCTCAAGTTTCGAAATAAGAAATCAGTTATTATCAATTCGTGAAAAGGACGGAGAAACCCCAGAAGAAGAGCCGACTAGGATGTCACCTGCTCTGTGTATGCAGTTAAGGTGGAACTGCTGCTTTTCTGTCTTAATTTTACCTTTCATGCCAAATTGGAAGCTCAAAATGGAGGCCAAAGCGCGCACGCACCAAAACAAAAGGAAGTTTAAAATGGTGGCTGGCCGATAAAAGAGTTTGCCGCTTCACACAGACTAGACGAGGCAATTGGCGTCGAAGGGAGGGCTTCCCCGAGTGGCAGAAAGCCAAGCCCAGCAATGCTTAGGTGGAATGGAGCAGATTTAAATTGCTCAGTAACAGCCCAGGAAAAGTAAGAAAAAAACGGCTGTTCCATCGAGATTGCGGGCTGGTGCCTAAGATTTACAGGCCAGCATAATTGTTTGGTGCATAAGTGTCAGATTATTGGAAGGCCAGAGGCGTGTGACTGCCTCAGAATAGCCCACAGCAGAAGCGCAAGGCTTCAAACGATCCCGCTCCCGTTCAAACTGCGTGCAGCGCGGAAGCTGCACTTAACTGAAAGAGGCCTGTGTCCTTCAGGAATACAGGCAGCTGCAAGATTGGCAGAACAAGGGAGGCCCGTTAAGCAGTTGATCGGGGCTGCCAGCTGCCAAGGCCGGTGGCAGCGAAAAATTATCAAGGGCGATCCAACCGATGACAGGGAGTCAGCCTCACTTACATTTAGAAGAGAAATTTTGTTGGAAGAGTAGAATTATGAAAAATTGATAGGAGAGCGCTCCAGCATGGATGTCCTGTCTGACAGACCGAGACAAAAAGCTGGGTCACATGGCCAAGGAGGTGGGACTTGAACAGTTTGAGTGACTCAGTCCAAATATCTGAGCAGGCTAAACACCCATCCTATCCTGGATGCTGTCTCCTATAGGAAGGAGAACTGTATCAGCAGCTTCTTGGGCAGTTTTGAGCTTTCTGAGTTGGCAGAGAAAGAACAAGTACTTATTTGATGACTTTTTGATGTTAGGTATCCATTTTACATCTTGCGATATGCTAGAACCTAGAAATTTGAAGGTGTCAACTGTGGATACTGTGTTGTCTAGTATTGTAGGAGGTGGAAGTATGGTACGGTTTCTCCTAAAGTCTACCACCGTTTCTACAGTTTTGAGTGTGTTCAGTTCCAGATTGTTCTGGTTGCACCACAAGGCTAGGTGTTCAACCTTCCGTCTGTATGCGGATTCATCATTGTCTCAAATAAGACCAATCATTGTTGTGTCATCTGAGAACTTCAGTAGTTTAACAGATGGATCGGAGATGCAGTCATTGGTATAGAGAAGTGGGAAGAGACACAGCCTTGGGTTGATATGAAACATATTACTGATGACCAATTTTATGTCACATTTCTATGAAAGCTGCTTCTAATTGATAGAGCAGTTTTGACATTTCACTTGTCAAAGTGGGTTCTAGATATACATAAAGCCACTTGTTAAAGCTGACTGACAGATCAGAACTATTGCAACACTGCATGAAGATGGAACACCTTCAACTCTAAGAGGTCCTTGGGAATGTATCTCTATGAAACAAAGAACCACATTAAGACAGATCAACATGATATAGACTTACTTTGTTTAGCTATTGTAGGAACCCAGCCTGTGTGGTTCAGATTAGAATCCAAAAAACTGGACAGAATAACCCATGATTAAAATACCTATTAAAGGGACATGGTAGCTCAGAGGGTATGACAGCTGAGCTTGTTGTTCAGAAGGTCGGCAGTTCAGCGGTTTGAATTCCTAGTGCCATGTAATGGGGTAAACTCCTGTTACTTGTCCTAGCTTCTGTCAACTTAGCAGTTTCGAAAGCACGTAAAAATGCAAGTAGAAAAAATAGGAACCACCTTTAGTGGGAAGGTAACAGCATTCCGTGTGCCTTTGCCGTTTAGTCATGCCGGACACATAACCAGAGGTATCTTTGGACAGCGCTGGTCTTCAGCTGTGAAACGGAGATGAGCACCGCCCCCTAGAGTCCGAAACGTCTAGCACATATGTGTGAGGGAAACCTTTACCTTTTAAAATACCTACTACCATGCATTTTAACTACTGCACATTTAATACACTTAAGAAGCAGTCTTAAAGATAGCATAACATAGCCACAATCAAAATCACCTTTACATTGTCTGTAAAAACTAAATCTATGTTTCACTGGTAAATCTAAAGGTGCTTTTCGAAAAGACAACTAGACTTTCTTGGTATTTTGCCTTGAAAGCATTTTGCTTATAACCCAAGAACAATTTAAACAATGATCTGTATGACTGACAATCTCCATTGACATTTCTCTGGTAAAGGAAAAGAATTCCACTTTTCTTTGTATGAGATTTTGAGAACTAAAACCGAATTATTATTGTCTATCTAATTCTTTCCTGAACTATGCCTAAAGAGCAGACAGCCTACTTAGTAAAATGTACTCTTTATTGCCTGATATCATTGTAAGCAATAGATATCTAATGTAGAATGAAAATTTGTTTCCTTATTTTAGGAGAGGTATATAAATAACTGTATTTGAATGGGTTTATAAAGTACATGTTAAAGGTAAAAAAAAGAAAGTTGAATGTGTATGTTATTTAATATAGCATTTTTTAAAATGTTGAAGAATTTTTAATAGAGATTTTTGTCTGCACCAATAAAAGCTCAACTTACATAAATGACAGCTGATGGTGGAAAAATAAAATTATATAGAATCTTGTTTATATTAGATTCCCAAAATGTACATGTTGTATTAAAGTGTTTTATCATTTTGCATTTACAGCTGATTGGATTATTTTTACAAACCCCATGCTTTGAGTTGTATCACAGTATTACCAATCATCTTATTTCTTCCCTCTAAGACAATCCAAATATTTGTAACTGCCCATCAGTAAAAAAACAACACACATAATAAAAATAAGGAAAATATTAAAAGGTAAAAACAACCTCAAAAGAACTATTAACTATTTATTTTTCATTGAAATTATACATAATAGAATAAAAATGACAAATTTTTGATTGATGAAAAACTAGATCTGCAGCATTAGAACACAGAGCATTAATGTAATTTATTTCCAACTTTAAACCAGAATAGCAATATATTGAATTAACTATTAGTTAATTAAACTTTAATCACTACCCTTCACGTCCCCCTCCTCCCCAAAAACCTGCATAGTTAAGCAGTAGTATAAATATACATTTCTGCAAAACCCTGAAGATCAATATTCCTCTGTTTGACTCTGAATTTAGTATAAAGGAAATCATCTGCCCTGGTCAGATTCTGAGTTTCTTTTCCCTTTTCTTCCACCCTGAAGAAACAGAAATGAAGGGATATTGAATTAATAATGAGAAGGAGAAGAAAATACAATGTTTCTTAAAATGTCTGTGCAGCACCAACAGGTACTGCTATTCTCATAAAAGCATACTAAAAGGAATTTCTTTTAAAAAACCCTCTTCTCAGCTGCTGACCTTTGTAATAAAAAATTCAATCAAGTGAAGTTCAAGGTACAGATAATCCTCAAATTGGCCAGCACATGACACATCTGGACTGCAAGCCATGAGTTTAACAGCCCTGCCCTAGGTCTTCAGCAGATGCAGGTAGCAGCTACTGACCTCTCTACTTCAACCCCACCATTGCAAAGGATTGCCATCTTAACTCCTGTGCTACAGTTGTCTATCCAGCATCTTCCCAAAGTCTTCCTATTCTCAAAATAGTGTGCACTGTATTCCCAAAGTTTTGACACACTTCTGAGATCTTTTAAATCCTCAAGAGAAAGCAGTGGCTGCCATTCTCCAAAGTGTGTGGGCTAAGCACAAGATGGCAAGACTGGCAGCCTGGAAGTACCAGCAGAGTATATGGTGGCAAACCCAGGCAAGGCCAGCAAGATCAGCAGAATGATAGGGAAAGTGGAGTGCAGGGCGACTAGGCCAGCAGAGGCTGCACACTCCAAGATGGCAGGGGGAAATAGGCATGTATGGAGTAATTGAAGAGAAGATACTCTATCTTATTGAGCCTTAGAATTGCAAGGACCAAAGCCAGAAATAACTTGGTTTGAGATACTTATCCATGTTTAGAATAGTCTATCCTATAATAGTTGTTATATTCTTTGTATTCCATGTAGTTCAGCAATTTCCAATCCATCAGAGAAGCATTTTAGTAGAATAAGAAATTGCAATTAAAAAAAGGAATAAAAATGGTTTTTAATAGCTTGTACTATTATTTAGTTATTATGTAGTTAAATATTACCTGGTATCTTGTTAATTCGGATTGCAGTACTTTCACTTTAGATCTTTCTTGTTCCAATGCAGCATGAAGACTGGCAACCTTAAAGAATGTCAAATAGTTACTCTAAAACAAATTTTACATTTTTAATTAAAGTTACATTTTAAACAGGATGACATAGTTTTACAAAATGAGTTTAAAGAGTGGTATGCTGTGGTGGTTCAGGCAGTGGATTAGGAATGGAAAGACAGGTTCTAGGCTTTCCTTAGGCATAGAAACCAGCTTGGTGACCTTGGGCCAGTCACTCATCCTTAATCTTATACCAGTTAGTCTGTGCAACAAACTGGCTGAAAAGTAAAACCTCTTATGACATTTTGCATTGATTACTTTGCAAAGTAAGAACAGTGCAAAACAGTGCAAAATTTTGTAATCAAATGGGACAAACACTAGGGAAAAATTGTATTGTTAAACATTAGACCTAATTCCTTGTTGGTGACTGTTCAAGAAAATGATTTCACAATGTAAACCATCTGTGATAGCAATTAAAACATAATTTTGAAAATTTCCTGAAATTATAACTGCAAATTATTTTTTGTCAGTATTTTTCTACAAGGATTCAATAGACAAATCTTATTCAGAGGTTGGATTCACTTACTTCCTTTCTGGTTTACAAGGATTGTGCATGTGCATGGCATTCCACACATATGCAGTGCTCAAGCATTACATCTGGCTGGAGCATCCTGCAGTCAACACTACCAGTTTGCCTGAACTGGAGAGAACTGGCTGAATCCCACCTCTGATCCTATTACAGAAACTGAAGCAATTTCTACCACCTCATACTCTAAAAATCTGGAAAATGTAAGTCTTCTCTTAAGCATGAAAGCTGATTAGGTGACTCTGGGCCTGTCATTCTTTCTCAGGCCAACCTGCATTGCAATTCTTGCTGTGGGGAAAATAGGGGGCTGGATATTACATATTTTCATCACCTTATATTACCTATAAGAGGCTTCGCTTCACTGACTGGCTGATCCTCCCCATGGTCTTCATATACAGAGGCTGCATGGTACTACTACTCTGGAAGTGGGCAGCATTTAGGAGCAGCCACAATGACACAAAGCAGGCTCTGCCACTCTCAAAATGGTGCCTGTTCCCGGGACAGCACCATGCGACCTCTGTATAGAAAGACCATGTTGGAGATCAGCAGGTTCTCCTTTCCAAAGTCTATCTTCAGAAAAGGTCAGAGAAATGAAGCCTCATATAGATAATTTAAGGTAGTGAACATACCTAATCTCCGGTCCATTTTTCCCACAGCAACAATCTTGCAAAGTGGGTTGGCCTGAGAGAGTTTGACAGGTCTAAAGTCATCTACTATTCATGCCTAAGGCAGGATGTACACTTTCCTGATTTCTACAATATGATGCATTGGTTCAGTTTCTGTAATAGAATATGCTGGTTCTATGACGGGACAGAAGGCCCAAAGGAGTGGTACCCAGTGGGGTGAAAAGTGGACATGGGGTACCTCAGGGGGTAGGAGAGGCCCAGGGCAGGCCTTGTGAGCTGAAGAGATGCTGTCTTCACAAAGGGACATGTCGTTCCTAATGATCCTACGCTCCCTGGCCCTCAAGAATAGTGTTTTCTTGATTGCAGTTTAAGTGGGAAAGTCCTATTCTACAAAAAGAACTTCCTCAGAATTCTTCGAACAACTATTCTGACTTGCTAATTTACAACAATATATCAAGAAAGCAACTAAAATATTTACCTGTGAAGTTAACTCATTCTTAATACTCTGAGATTCATCAACCTGAAGGAGGATTTCAGCTTTATCTTTCACTATAAAGTCAAACACAGAAAATGTTTATTTCCCACATCTTCAAAAATGGAGTAGAATGGTATGCCAGCCCTGGTAAGCTAAAAAAGAGGGATGGTGGCCTGCACTAAGTTTAAGAGATCACAGATTGCATAGATCTGCTTTAAGGTAACAGAATACATACCAGTAGAATTGAACTATTTTTCTCGGTATTTTCCTAAACTGCTTCCAGATAGTTGAGTGATTGTACCAGTCCTTTTAAAAAAATTAAACATTTGAAAACATAAAGCAGTACTTACTTTCACCTTCTTGAAGCATTTTCAGTAGCTGTGCATTTCGTGCTTTTACTTCCTTGTATTTTGCCTGAATATTTTTTTAAAAAATAGTTAATACAAGTGATACATTTCACCAAGTTTGTTTCAACATAAGAGCTGTTAGTTCACTTCTTAAATGCATTGAGGATTATAACTTTGAAACTGTAAATTCATTTTGCAATATATGAATTTCAGAAAATAAATACAATTGCACATTAAAAAAGTTCAATTTAGGGAAAAAGTCCAAAGATAGGATCTAGTAATGAAACAAAGGACAAGGAGAAACACATATATCTATTATTGCCTTGAAATGCTGATTCTTGATTGCAATGTAACATGTATGACACAGAAAATTTATTAATCATAAAAATAACCTAGAAATTCTGCCTGTTTCGTCTTCTTCACATTAGGCTGTAGGTTATCCAGATGGATTATTTTTAAGGTACAAGATCACTGCAAGATACAGGTAGTTCTTGCTTAACGACTGATTGCTTAGCAATCATATGATGGATTCCCCATAGATACTTGCACTATGATTTCAAAGTTCAGAGCAGCACATCTACCCAGTCATGCAATCAAATTTGTTACACTTACACTTTTGTATCCAATAGTACACTTATATAGTTGTAACCTTTAATAAATTATTTCTAACTGCTTCCCTGTAAATGATTAACATACTTATCATTACAATACTAATTGTTAACTAAAATATTTGAGAAAACAATGAAAAAACAGATTGAGAAATGACTGGGTAGATTTACAAATCTCAAAACAAGTATTAAAAAGGAATTATTTGGGCTATACAGGTTATGACCATACTTGGGTCCGGAATCTTGTTTGTGAGATGCCACATAATCACTATGCTTAACAACCACATACTGGCTTTTGCAGTTGCAATCACTGGCAGTCACTTGGGAGAGGGACGTCCAGGGAGTAGTGAGGCAGGGAGAGGACCCAGACCTGAGTGTGGTAGGGGGAGAAAGCAGCTAGGTCTCCCACTATATCTGAGAGGCGTGGGTCTTCTTCCAGGCCCCAGGGGAGAATGATTGCAAATTATTCAGTAGCATTTTCATTAGATTTGAGGTCTGTTTCTCCAGGGCACTAAGGGATTTTCCCTCTAGATAAATTCTTCCATCCAGGAGGAATGGATTTCAACCTAGGTGACAGCACTCCTGAATATCAGCATTCTGGGCCTTTCAGACCACTGGCATTTTCATTATACTCTCCTCTCTGGAAGGCTCAGAAAGAGTCTGGAAGAGAAGGGAAAATAATACTGAGCTCCAATGATCCAAAACACTCAGAATGCTGGCGTTTGCTGGTGTTCTTACAGGATTTTAGGTTTGTTCCTCCAGTATGAAAGAGGATTTATCTCACTGCATGGAGAAGAGGGGAAATTCCTCGAAGTGCAGTGGGAACAAATGTCAAATCCAATGTTCCCCTCTGCTTGCAAGCTTCCCTGCCAGATTTATTGCCCACCTTTATTATTTTTATAAACAACTTAAGGCAGTGAAGACTTCTAAATATTCCTTCTTCCTATTTTTCCCACAATGACACGGTGGGGTGAGTTGGACGGAAAGAGAGTGATTGGTCCATAGTTACCTTTCTGGGGAAACCAGTAGAGAAGATTGCAATGATTATCATATGATCTCAAAACACTTGGCAACTGGTTGTCATGTGCCTGAAAAGTGGTCATGTGAGTGGAAGGGGCCCGGCATGACATTTTATGATGGCCAGAGGTGTTTTATGGGCTGTAAAACACCCATTCCAAAGTCTACTGTGAATGGTCATTAAAATACTGGTCATAAGTCAGACTACCTGAATTCAATTTTACACTTACAAAGCAGTATACTCCAGTGAATTCAGTTATATTTACTACTGAGAAAATATATTCATTGCTAAAGAAGTAAAAATGTGTAGAATAACCGTAACCTACTTGATCAATAGTTTTAGACGCAGTACACTAAAAGCCACCATGTTTTCAACTGAAGTTTTAATTACAGTTAATAAATTATGCTTCTCAGGAAAATACATACCTCCCATTGACTGATTACACTCTTTAATTGCTGGATTTCTGCATCTTTCTTTTCAAGTTCCAATTTTGATCTCTCTAGTCTTCCATCTTTTAGAAAAATACCCTACAAATCAAGAATGAAAGAATATAAACTGAAAGGTTTATATCAGTTGCAAAAATGTATTAAAATTAATGCATTTTCAAACACTGAAACATTCTCAGCAATGCTATACATCCACATTACATGTCAGAATCATAATAGAACATCTTTTATCAATTGAATTGATCAGATTAACAAAATTTTGTCTTTGCATGTTTATAGTACTTATAAATGTGATCATAGCCTGTCATTTTTGCTCATGGAAAGGATACCTTTTTGCTCATGGATGGGATACCTTTTCTCACTCTAAACAGAGATTCTGAGATTAAGAGGAAGTTTAGTTTGTGAATCTAGTTTACAAGAAACCAAATAATCCAGGATTGAAAAAGAAATCAATATGTTTTTGTTTGTTTACAAAAAATGCTAGCAAACAGAAATAGAATAGGAAAGAATAGATTGGTCGTATTAGTACATATCATCCATAAATTGTGACTGCAGAATCCTAGATAATTATTCTGTACCAATTTGACCATTATATGGAAATTTTAGCGGTAAATAGACAATCTGTGAATGTTTAAGTCATTGTTTCAGAGATATTTACCAGATTCCTCAATGACAATGACAGAGTTTCTAATGTACTACCTTCACTAGAAAAGTTATTAAAAATTCCGGGAAATATTCAGGAAAATATCTGTCTTGAAAATAACCCATGTTGAAATGTATAGCACAGTAAAACATCAGGAGTTGACAAAGAAATATTTTATGACAGTTTCTATTATTTCATCAAATGTTTTATAACATTAGTCAAATTTCAATCCCATAGGAGTCATGGATCCCAGATTTTGGATGCATTCTATACGTTCAGCCATTTGACGTAACTTGATTAAAAAATTGTTCCACTACGATGCTCTGCTTTCTCTAATTAAAGGTTACAAATTGACAAACAGGAGACTTTTAGTAGTATACTTGACAACCCATGACTCACTGGCTCACCATTTCAGAGATATTTCCTTACCTAAACAAATAAACAGAATTACCAATGGTAGACAAAAACAGCACTTGCAATCAGCAACCTCCAATTTCCTGCTGTTTTCTCCACTGACTTTGCTTGGGGAAAGTTGGTAGAGAGCATCAAAAATCATGACCATATGACCGAAATGACTGCAGAGTTGCTGCAATGGCCACAATTTTGCCAACAGAACTGGTCTGAAGAACCTTCAAATTTTAATCCAATGGGATTGAATGCAACGCAGTAATGGATTCTGGACTTTGGATGCATTCTTTTTAAGTTATTTCATTTGAGGTACAGAGAGTTCTCAATTTACAAGCCCACAATCTTGATCATAATTCATGATGATCATAAAAGGGTCAGAACTTTTTTTGCTAGGTCCTTAAGCAAATAAAGTGGTTGTAAAGCAAATGTGATTGTACAATGAACGTGGTAGTTCTTAAGCAAACATGATCATTAAGCAAACATTGTTTGCTATTGGACGGTCTTTTCTGGAAACTAGAAATAAATGAAACCAGAAAATACCAGCTAAACTTTAGGTCATATGACTGTGGGATGCTGCAAATAGCCATAAATGCAGTTCAGTTGTCGACTGCCCAAAACCAAAAAAATTGCCAGAAGAGAATCCGGATTGTAAGTCCCATTTTCAGGGTCCACTGGAACATCAAGCAGTTGCTAAAATGACTATCTGTAAGTTGAGGACTACCTGTACCTTGAATCACAAATTGTTGCCCTAAGATGCAGCCTTCTGGCCACAGAATGTTACAAACAGGAGAAATTTAGTAGTACACCAGACCACTTGAGACCTGTTGGGTCATCTTTTTAGAGATTATTTCCTTACCAGATTCCACAATGCTTTCAATAATTGCTGAACTTCTAATGCACTAAAGTTGGGATATACTCAGAAATGTAGCTGCCTTGAAAACAGTCCATGTTGAACTATATAGCACAGTCACACATCAGCACACAAATGTTTAACTATATTTGTATTATATCATAAACTAGTTTTATGATAATTTTATGTCATCAAATGTTTCACAAAATAAAAGTGTCAAATATCAATTCCACTGGAGTTGTCCTGGATTTTGGGTACATTCTATAAGTTACCCAATTTGAGGTACCTTGGTTGAAAAACTGCTGCAACAAAAACAGTATCATATACTGTTTGGTCCACTTAAAGATTACAGGAACAAAATTTTCTAGTATATAGGAAGACTATTGACAGGTGTTTTTGAAGGAACAAATATGCAGGTTCAATTCAAGACAGGTTCAAAAATGATCTGTCAGCCTTGGCCAGGCAGTAAGAATATCTTAACCCATAATACCATTAGCTTTCCTGAGCATCTAAAAATCTTTTGTTGCCAACAGTTTGCATTACTGCCAGATATATTAAAATAACAACTCTATTTTATTTGAGTACTTTTCGGTAACATGACAAACCAGCTATTAATTTGTTTTGTATCTAAAAGATTTTTATCATGCTCTTGAAATACAAAAGCCCCAGAGTGACTTCACTAAGATTAATAGATATATGGTCTATATATTTGACACAATAAAAATAAAAAGGAAGAAAAAAGAAAGAGAACAAGCAAAACCATGGCCCTTTCTTAAGGTGATGTAATTGCTTGTCAGATACTTTCCAGTATCCAGTATCATTTGGCAAGTCTTATGCTGCTTCTGTTTCTCCTTTGAGTTGTTTAGTATAATCAATTTTGACTCCTCTAATTCATCTATACTCCTTAAACTGCTTATATTATATGTATTTAATTCCTCTTAAATATACCTGTGTGTGGTCACAAAATGTACTGTTATCTATTCCATAATCTGTGATAGGCTCCCTTCTTTTTTCTTTATTTAGAATTTTATGCATATCATCTTCCAGTCTATTGAAGAATTCGCCATCATTCAAGAGAGTATGTGGCGAGTTCAATTCCTGCAAAGAAACTATAATTAACTTCTAACAAAAACCACCCAGCAGCTAGACAATAATCATTGTAAGGCTCATGGATCAATTTCAAAACAGAAGTTATAAATTCTTATCAAGAAATCCTATGCTCATGGATAGATTTAAATATGAACTGTCACTGTTGATCAAGTTGTAATAATCCCCCATGGTGTTAGATAACAGGATATAATAAATGTGTCCAACTGCATTTGAATGTAACACTGAACTAGTTATAAGAAGTTGTAACAAGCCTTAAAGCCACATAGGTGTCCACTTTTTTTATAGCTTTCCATCTATTTTAGATTAGCCACCTAACAAGAGTTCTCAAATTATACTGTGACACTTAAAAGAAAAAATGAATTTGTGGAGGCAAGGTAGAACCACTCTTAAATTCACCCTGAACTTTGTTATAGGCTTATCAGGGCAAAATGTGAGTGAATTTTGACAGCACTTCTGCTTTGCTGCTGCGATACTAAGCCTGATCAACTTTCAAACCAAAACAGAAATTTTGCACCTGCTCCCAAGCTACTCATGATGTCCCTGGAGGAGTAATGATTTGAGAACCGCTATCCTAAAAAGAACAGGTGGTCCTTGACTTATGACCACAATTGGGACCATAATTTAAATTGCTAGGAAAGGTGGTTGTTAAGTGAGTCATGCCCAATTTTATGACCATGTTTGCCACAGTTGTTAAGCAAATAACTTCAGCTATTAAGTGAATCCAGAGTTCCCCATTACTTTGCATCTCAGAAGCTGGCTGACATAGCAAATGGTGATCACATGACCCTGGGATGGTGCAACTGTTATAAATACATGCTAGTTGCCAAGAATCCATATTTTGACCATCTGACCATGAGGATACTGCAATGGTTGTAAGTGCAAGGACTGGTCATAATTTTTTCCAGTGCTACTGTAACTTAGAACTGTCATTAAATGAATGGTTGTTAGTCAAGGATTACCTGTAGCTAACATTAACTCTAATTTGTTGAAATAAACCAGTGAACTAACCCAATGATTTTAAGCCTCTATGACTCAAACAAGGCCTCATTACGGTAAATTCAATCATAGTTTGTCTTGTAAAACTCAATTGAAAATAGGACTTGAATTGCTCACAAGCTATATTGATCTAAAATTTATAATCCAAGGGGAGCAAGGTTTGCTTATGTAATATTTGGCATGCGGACTCCAGTAAACAAGACATATATAATTGTTGAGAAAGAGCCCTCAAACAAGGAAGAAAAAAGTAGTGGTGAATCAATAGAATGGTAAGGCATGAGCAAGCATAACAAAGACACAATGAACTGGATCTTGGGGTTATTATTTTGGACCTTAAGAAACCCTATGTTTTATTACAAAATTATTCAGAAAAAGGTTTAATCAGTTATTAGTCAAACTAAAGAATGTATAAGTAACAGAATTAAAAATTTGTATTGCTATTCATTTAATTTACTATGAAAATTAAAAAAAACCCTCCTCTCTTTCTGGATTCTTAGTTATCTACCTTCTCCAAACAAAAATGTGGTTTGGAATATTTGAGGTCGTGATGGAATGTAGTTGGCTGGATTCCCAGGAAAGAGCTGTATTCCAGAGAAATAAGACAGAGCTCAGTCCGGTTACTTTGTATGAGAGAAAGCCACTCCCTAAAAGTTCAGAGTTCACAAGTAGTGAAGAGTTCAGAGTGTATGGTAGATGCAGATATTCAAATACTTAGTCTGGCAAGATTCTGTTTATGGTGGAAACATAAAAAACTTAACTGGGAAGAATAACTACATATTTTTGGTTTTAGGCCTCAGAGGTGCATTCCTGCAATGTACTGATTTCAGGCCTTTAGAATGGTAGCATTCACTAGCTTTCTAGCCTTCCTCCCCTAGGAAACTACGTAGTAAATATAATTGTTCTCATGATCACTCAGAAGGTCCCTTCTCCAAATTATGTTAGTTGATGAAGCAACCTTCCAAAGATCACAAGAATGGAGCACACTTGTGGGATTGTACAAGGTGGCCTTAATGAAAGATCATGTTCCACAGCAACTGGGCATACCTAAAGCTGCAGAAAAAGGCAGAAAAAGGCAACAGTACTTAAGTGTACCAAAATGTGGTGGGGGTGGGGAGAGGCTTTATTCCCAAGGCCTAACAACCCACATGATAGCTGGGACAACCTGGATTGCAATAATTGAGCACAGCAGTCAAATGAGTGTCTTCTTAATGACTGAGATTCTATTCCCAATTGTACTCATAAATAGAGGACTTCCTGTACATCAAACTGTAGAGGTACATGGAAAGGCCCTGAACAACAGGAGGAAGAACTGCTATCAAGGCAGTGGTCATGTAAGAAGGGCTTGAAACTGGGCCAAAAAATGTGAGAAAACATCTCAGACAAGCCCTTCCCTACTTCACACAAGAATAAATTGAAGAAGAATACTCAAATTTGCAAGATTCTGTTACCATAGCATTTACCATAAAATTAATCTGGACCTATAAGGTGTTCATTTATTAGTCTAGTCCAGGGGGTCCCCAATCCCCGATCCGTGGACTGGCACTGGGCTGCAGCATCCCAGAAACAGGGCCGCAACAACAAGCTCCATTCACAGGATGCAGGCAGCACACGAAACCACGCCCTCTGGTCCACAAAAAAACCTTTCTCCACAGAACTGGTCCCTGGTGTCCAAAAGGTTTGGGGGCCACTGGTTTAGTCCATCTTGTTGACCTGAGACAAAGTATTTCTCTGGGCTATTGAGAACAGGACTGTTATATAAAAGAAAACATTCAGCAGTAATGTGCCATACATAATTGAAAAAGTTATACAAAATAGCAATCAAAAAATAAAAAGTATGTCACTTAGAAATTTAAAATAATTAATGTCAAGTTAAACTCAAGAACTTACCTCTTGCCTTTTGGGAAAATGATCTGAAACATGAGAAATATCACAGGTAAAAATTTTAAATAAATCTCAAGGTCCCCCCAAATCAGATTTCAATACCATATATTTACAAAAGTTATAAAACAAGATTCCATGAATTTAAACTCCTTGTTTTTTGATTTATCAGTTTCTTGATAAACCATACAAATATTTCTTATATTAACCATACAAATAGGAATACTAGAGAGTACTGGAGTAGTATTTTTGCATACTAAGTGTAGAGGAAATAAAGATGTTTTGAACCTTGGTCTCCAATCTCTTCTTCTTGCTCTCATTGGAAATACTGAGTGGGCACCAGGCAAGAGGTTAAAAACTCCAGAATTCAAGAAAGTAGAATTTTGGCCTCCTCTACTGACGATGTTTCCAATTAAACTAAATTTCTAGCATCCATGTGTTTTTATTTAAATTCTAATCCATTAATCAATTTGATTCTTCCCTCCCATCAAGATGTTAATTTTCTTAGCTCTTAAAAATGTCCTTCAACACCTACCCCACCAATCAACCCAAACCAAAAGACATTTGCTTAAAAAAAATCCAGTCTCTGAATTTTTAAAACATAAACTGCCTTTACCTTGAGGAATGACCTTATCTGGAAAACAATTGCAGTTCAACCTGATGATTTGCCAGAAATTCTTGGCACCTTTCAAAAGCATAAACTGTTATATCTTCCTAAACCATTTCTCTAGGTCTACATTCTGCACTGACTTCTGAACTCCTGGATGTAGACTTCACTCAGGTTCAACTGCTTTAAACTTTAAATAATAATCCATAAATAATTGCTGTCTCCTCAGTTATCCATAATCTTCCCAACTCCAAGTGATATATGCAATGTAGTATGTGGCTCCCTTTGAAGAATAACTAGAAGCTTCAAGGCATGGAATCCCTGTTACATATTACAGTACTTTCCACACGGTTCACTGGGTGCTTTCAGATTAGGACTGAGTTATTGCCTTGAATTTTAAAGGGATGCCAGAAAAATTAGCTTGGGAATTCTCTTATGTGCTATTCAGAAGGTGGAGAAGGAAATTTAAGAAGGATGGGTCAAAGTGCATTTTCCTCTCTTTACTACATTCAATTAGGTGGCCTTAATTGGAAGACAGTGTGCACAATTCATGTGTTATGATCACCAACAAACATTGCTTTCAGCATTTTTTATATTTAATCTATTATTTGTTTCTTAGTGGTAAAAAAGTGGAATGTACATACCTTGAAGTATTGATTACATGAATACAGTATGTAAAGCATGTAATATTTTACAACTAATAATAGCATTTTCAATAATTTTAATACCTTCCATTAACTTCCTGAATGCAATTCCTTTTAATTGTCTTATAAACCAATTTCCCCACCCTGGCAAATGTTCTAAGTTTAAGGACTGATCTGAGCATCTATTCTGGTTCACAAATAAAAATAAAAATATACCTATGTTAGAATCAGACTGAAAATCTTTTAAAGACACTGTGAGAGGTCTGTCTTTTCCTTGATGAATTTTTCGTTTCTCTTTTTTATGTATAGCCTTTGATGGAAGAGATGTATTTTCAACATGCTCATATTCCTATAAAAGAATGAATGAATAAATAAATAAATATATTCCTAATTATTTCAAAATGTATATAGTAAACTTCTATCAAAACAAAATTAAGCATAAAAAGGAAATAAAACATGTAACATTTTGATACAATTTATTATTTTTGGATATTTCTCCAAAAAGGTGAGCTCTATTTAGCATTATACAATGAACTGCATAGTGTTACATAACATTAGTATAAACATTATTTTCTTAATTTGCTATTCATTTAGAAGTCCCAAATGCTTTTATCCTTCATATAAAGTAGCTCTAGGCATGCCTTAGGCATGAAAGCCAATTGGGTGACCCTGGACCAGTCATTCTCTCTCTCAGCACAACATCTCAGTCTGTAGAGGTACGTAACATCACTAGCGTGACGGGGAGGGGCAGGTATGCTGGAGGCAGAGGGCCATATCGAATTAAGGGATCGCCACCCCGCTGTTTAAAAGCGGTGCGGCGCTCCGACCCTCAAGGCCTATCTTGCAAACTTGGTTGTGGGGAAACTCGGGCCCAGGTGTCTCGGCTGATGCTATGCAATGCCAGGTCCGTGGTTAATAAGGCCCCCCTGATCATGGATTTGATCCAGGAAGAGGGCCCGGACCTGGTAGG
>JANHFP010006149.1:139480-156009 GCA_032468135.1 Calamaria suluensis | reverse complement strand
CAAAATAATTTCTAACTCAAAATTCATAATTTAAAACTCAAACTTAAAACCCGAAACCCCTCCCTGTCTTGTGCCTCTGTTTAAGTACTGCAATCTCTCTATCCCTGTACCTCAGGGGTAGGGGCTACCTCAGAAGGTAGTAAATAATATTTTAAGGGCTGTGATTTTTCTCTCACTGGTAAATGGACATTTGTGTGAGAGCACCCACACTATGCTGTCAACTATTATGTAGAGCATGCTCCCACACCTTTCCCTCAAAATTCTAAATGTGTCTCTTAGGTATGAACTCCCAGTAGGAATTACTGTGTTTAGCCTTGGTTGGTATTAGATATTCAAACTTAGTCATCCAATGAAATAATTGTCTTATGAAATGTTCTTCATTATCACGGCCAACTAATTCAGAATATAATTTATAAGCAGCAGCAAAGAAGCCAATATTTTAGTTGGTTTTACTTGGCTGATAAAGGTTTTCCTATTACCACTTTGTTATCCTTCATCTTGCAAATGTTCCAGTGTTGCTAACATTAAAATTGTTTATATTTTACTGCTAGCAATATGATTAATATATAGACGTACATTATAAGTTGGCAAACCTCCTTGGATTTAAATTTTTTACTCATTAATATTTTTATTGCATATAAACATCCATTGTAATGCTTTTATTTGTTCTAGAATTTTTAGAAATTTTGATAGACATACTAACACAGATTATGTTAAATTTGCATTTAAGATTTGGCTTACATTGTGTAAGAGAGCTATTATTAAACCAGATACAGATTATACCAAACTTTCCAAATTATGTCCTAGTTTTTATTTTTTTCCATGTTCCTCATCTTACCATAGCAGACAAAAGCTGTTTCATGTGTAGTTCATAAGTCTACCTGATTCTATGGATGTCCAAGCCGTTCATTAATTATTACAGATGCTCTTGGTTTAGTGTTCTAATCATTAGCATCTGTTTTCAATGTATTTTTGGTTCTCTGTGTAGAATATAATATATTGTCTTATTGTAAAATAGAGGCTGTTGAAAACAAAGCTTGAGGGAGGTTTGCAAATGGCTTCAGACATCTTTATTGAAAAAAAATATGGACGTCTTTGAAGATTAACCTAAAAATCAATCTTTGCTTAGGAAGGATTTCTTCCCTTCTAAAATTTACCTTTTTTGAAATGGTAATGCTCGCTATTTTCTTTCTCTGCCAATTATGCCTTCTGCCCTCCATCCAGTTTTGCTTCCCACTTTCCCTTCTCTACCCATTGAATCTATTGAATAACATCATTCTTGACTATCAAATTGTCCCCTGTATGGTGCAGAATATAGAAAATATCCCAAGAGGAACATATATGTTGTTAAAGGTTGAATGTGGAGACCTTGATGCTCTCTGAGTTGGGTCATTTTCTTGCAGATGTTTTGTTACCCAACTATGTAACATCATCAGTGATAATGAGTGTGGGATTTGCTTCTGTTTATACAATATACAGAATGTTGCTTTGCCAATTTTGGTGGAGCTGTGGTTTTCTCCTTGGTCGTTCCTTGATTAGGGTAATGCTTTCTGTTTGACTGTTTAGTGTTAATAGACGAGGAGATTTGTCTGAGGCTAATTGAGGAGAGATCATCATCTGTTGGCCTACTTTCCACCTCTGTACTGCTTCTGCAATGTACATCAAAGAATTAAAGCTGGAAAAACCAAAGGCTACTTTTGGCATTCTTCATGCTTTCCCTGTGGCTCTGGAAAGTTCTGTTTCTTTTGATAAATGTATACTATAATTTCTTGCTTATTTATCTCTTTTTCTCTTTGTCTCTCTCTTCCCCCTCTTCTCTTTCCTTGTTTTGCCTGCCTTGTCTTGTTTGTGTCATTTAACTGTTTTGATGTTTGCTGATGTTTAATAAATATCAAGCGGTATGTATCTCTGCTGAACTAGATAGAGAGACTGACTGGGAGTGTGCTGGGTGCAAGCTAAACTGAATATTATCCATCATAATTTGTCAAGAAAAACGGTAGTGGCCCCACCAGGGAACCAGAACTAAACCCTGCGTGCTCAGAGTACCCCAGTACACCATAGGCCCAACATGTCCCATCTTATTTTCAGGCATTTGGTCAAGCATATACTGAATCAGCACCCAGGGACCACTCTTCATGGATACTTAGTAGGATTTAAAACATTGTAATTCAGGAGCACTTTTCTTACACCTACAAAACTAGCATAAAGCTTTTGAAAATGACAACGCAGCTGGAACATCTTGTTCTTGAAGATGGAAAAAAGTACTTATTCTCCAGCATGAAGCTGAAGACACTATTTGAAAAGGTGGACCTCTCTGAAGTTCTTGAGATGCTATGCCCAGAATAAACACAAATCAGGACAAGTTGCATGAAAAAAGATAGATTACTAAAATATGAAATAATTCTGAGGTTGAACTTGATCAATCTAAGTTGATTTACAGTAGTGCTCCGGAAAGGAGAACTGGGACAAAATAAGACATATTTATGCTGAGGAATGAGTAACTGTAGTGTTAAATAAACTCATAAATCTAAAATTATCAAGGGATGGAAATTCGATGGAATACGTGACCAAGTATCTCTCTGTTCAGAAGACAATAAAAATAGTATGAAGTTTTCTGATAATTTAATCAAGGAATTGATATTTATCTCATTACCAGAAAAATACTGACACATGGAAAAGTTAATCAACCTTTTAAATAAAATTTTCTTTGAGAATAGAAAATGAGAAGGTGGAGACATACTAGCTTGATTAGTAAGATGCAACTGAAGGGAATTCTGTGAACCAGAAAAAAAGGGAGAAACGTCATCCATCATTACTGTAAAAGAAAGGAACATATTAGAAGAGAATGCAGACTTTACAAAGCTAAGACTCATACAAGAGATAATGAGATCAAATGTCATAAAAGAAAAGTCAAGCCTGCCTAGGAATTGCAAAAACAATGACATGCAAAAAAAAAAAGTAAATGAATGCTTACTTGACGTTGGATGTGATTCTGAATTTGGAAAAAAAAACCTGTTTGCTTCTAGATAGTGCATCAAGTTAATACATCCGCAACAAAGACTTGCTTTTAAGTTTTGATGAACCTTACCAAGGAAAAGTTAAATTAGGAAATTGAATGTTGATAGACATGGAAAGGGTGGTGTTAAACTGAAATGACTAATAGATCGTCATGAAAGGAGAAGTATTTCAAAAAGTATATTACATACATGAATTTTATGCAGATTGCCTATGTTTTTATGTAATGGGTAAAATTGTGCTTAAAAATAAAGTCACATTGTTACTAAGATGCATGAAGTAATGCTCATGGAAAAGCACCATGAAGCTAATTTGCTGGAGTTATGCAATCCGAGGCAAACAAAATAGCAGGATGCATACATAATAATAATCCTGCAAAATGGCTTAGAAGATTTAGTCCCAGAGATGAGTCTGTTATGAAGAAAATAAGGGATAAGGACTTAGCAATTGGACTGAATGTTTGTCCTTGCAAGAAACAAAAGGAATCAAGATATGACTGTTGTTTAAAAGCAAATAGAAAAAGGAACAGGTTTCCCAAGGTTGAATTCAAATAAGCCCGTCAGCTATTGGAACTTGTATTTTCAGTCTTATGGGATCCCACACCAATCAAAATAATATATGGGGGAGAAACTACTTTGTAATGCTCATAGTCTGCAACTCAAAGTATAGTTGCACCCATCTCTTAGCCAATAACAGTAAAATATTAGAAAAATTCAAATTGTCCTACCTTTATATAGAAAACACGTTTAACAGAAAAATCAAGTTATTATGGTCTGATAATGGGGGAGAATATTGTATCCTGGAATTTGAGGACAACTTGGAGAATGAAGGAACAAAATGTGAAGAACAACAGTATAACAGAGTTGGAAGGGATCTTGGAGGTCTTCTAGTCCAACCCCATGCCCAAGCAGGAGAATCTATATCCGTCATGGAGAATTTAAGGCATGCATGCCTCAGATGGCACATGGAGCCATATCTGTGGGATGTGAACATTGCCCTAGTTCAGCTCCAGTGTGCATGTGCGTGCTGGCTAGCTGACTTTTGGGCCTTTGGGGCCCACTGGATGTTGGGAAATGGGTTGTTTCCAGCCTCCTGAGGACCTCCAGAGGCTTGGGGAAGGCCATTTTCACCCTCCCTAGGCTCCTAGGAAGCATCTGGAGCCTGGGGAGGGCAAAAAACAGGCCTTCTGGGCCCACTGTGCCGTTGTGTGCCAAAAGCAGGGGGAGCGTGGGGGGGTCATATGTGCATGTGTGGAGAACAGGGCACATTGAATTATGGTTGTAGACACACACGCACATGATGCTCCCCCTCTTCTGGCATGCCACAGCAAAAAGGTTAGCTATCACTGGTCTATATCATTCCAGACAAATGGCTGTTCAATCACTTCTTAAAAACCTCCAGTGATAGAGCACCCACAACTTCTGAATATTAAGCAATAACCCTAAGCAAAATGGAAAAAGGCTGCTAAGCTCAATAAGGTGTTTTTTGGTTGATGCAAATTTTACTAAAGGATTTTTGGTGGAAAAGCTTGATATAGTACTTATCTGCAAAACATTCTATCAAGAAAAAAATGGAGATAAAATCCCATGTGATTATGGAATGGGAGGAGCAACCTAATCTGTCATACTGTACATAAAGTTATTTAAAAGCATATTTTAGGCATATATCACTAAAGTGGAAAAGGGAGTAAATTCAATTGCATTTGGAATGACTATGGACTATCAAGTGGAACAAGTAGAAGTTGTTCAAGTGGAAGTTGAAGTAGAAGTTGTTCAAGTAGAAGTTTGGGAGATGGAGAAGGAAGCAATAGATGAGCTGCAATATTTAAATGCTAGCCCATACCAGTAGCATCTGCTATTGCCAGTTAATTGTTTTGTAGTTTGCTGAAGTTTAATAAATCAACATTAAATTATGGTAGGAGTTTTTAGTTTTTGCTAGCTGCCCTGACCAGTGTGTGTACTTTCTGCAATATGGATATAGGGCTTGGCTGGGAGTATATTAGATGCCAACTAACTCACAGCCACAGCCATTTTTCAACAGAATATACCTTTTTCTATTCTGTTTCCCCCTTTATTGTTCCAGATTCTTTTGAAGGAGAAAGCAAAATATTTATGTGTGCGGGAATGGTTTGATATATCTGGATGAGGGTCAACAAGCTTGGTGAATGTGGCCATTTTAGCCAGCAATTATTTGTATTTTTCAAATTAAGTTAGATTGATGTGTTTATTTTTTCTTGGCTATGCCCTTTTTTGGGGAGGTGGGAGATATGTACATTTGCACCTGTAAATATCTCAGAGCTTTCCTGGGAACCCTGAGCTAAAATGCTGAAAAATGGACAAATATATAGAATATTTTATTTCCAAGAATATCTCTGGGCTCCATATGGGTTGTGTCGACATGTTTAGAAAATGAAAATCATGCATGACTGCTTTTCTTCAAAATACACTCAATTGCCCAGTAAAAAGCAATGATAGACTGAAAAGTGCTACAGGGTTCCTAATAGGGGTAGAGAAATACTGGGGAACACGTTTTACCAATTTACTTTCCATTAAATCAGTATTTTCTAACTACATTCATCCTGGCAGCCATTTTGTGAGAGTGCCAACTTTTCACTTTCAAAATTGATAAGGTGGAGCTGGTATGGTACGCATAAAGCTCCCTATTCCTACGTACAATGCAACTGACATGGCATTTTCAGAAAAATGTTTCCAGCAATTTTGAATGAAAAAAATATGGTTGGGGGGAGTGTATGTGTACTCTGTTCTTTGTGCCTTTGCTAGTTCATCTTTCTGCAAATTTGCTAGCATGCCATTAGCTCTTACTCAGTGCAATGATCATTTATTTTTATTATAGTTAAATTTAGTATTTCTTGTACTGTTCAGGTTCTCAGCTACTATTTTCTTCAGGAGAAAGGACTATGACTTTATGGTATCTTGAGGTTACACTAATATTTTTGAGAGAGAGAAGGGTGGCGGGGCATTGGATAATAATACAAAGCAGACTAGTTGGAATGGATGGAATTTGGGGGAGATTACTTTTTGCTCTTAAATTATGTTAAGACTATTTTAAGACTATTTGCGCTCTGTTTTCAATGTTCTGTTTTTCTCTTCATCAAAATGATGGCAAGCCAATTTTTTTTTTTAGTTTTTGCACTTGGGTGGAAAGTATCCATGGACAACAACAGAAGGATTTGTTGTCTTAGACAGATTATCTCAATTTTGGAGAAGATTTTAAATATTTCTCTTTATTGGGAGTTTGGTCTCCAAATGTATTATTCCTAAGAAAATTGGAGAAACGGTGAGTGACAAACATGGCAAATTCCAAAACTGTAAATGGTCATAAAAACTGCTTTCCTGACTGAACAGCAAAGCGACACTGGTAGATTTCTCTTCAACATTGTTCTGGTGATGCATTTTTTCACTCAGAAACTGTTGAGAAACATTCTTCTCCCTTTTTATCTGGGCTGGCCTTGAAATCGCTTAGATTGCCTCTACCAATGTAGCCCTATGTCTGTCACTAAGCATTTTTCTTCAAGGAATGGGTTTTGCAGCAGCTGCCGAGAATAAGAAGATAAGACAAACTCTAGTGTTGCCCTTGAGTAAAGGAAAGGCCTGCCTGGCTCCACAGAGGAGCATGCTAAGCCCAGCCCAGAAAGTGCCTGCTCTCAAAGGGAGCCTTTGTACATTCTTCAAAGGCCAGAAAAGAAAGGAACATGTCATGGAAAGGACCTTTTTTTGATGGCCATCTCTTTAATTTCTCTAAGGAGGCTACCTTAATAATAAAAAAAAGGTGTCCTGATGTCCTGATAAATCAATGGAGTCTACATGGAGGGAAAAAAGGTATCTCCTCAGGGCAGAATTCTTCATGCTGACAAATCCTGTACACAGTCATAAATCAACCTGTTCCTCAAAGATCTCCTACCCCAAACAAAAATGCATGTGCAAACCAATTAGGGCCATGTCCCTTCCTCCCCCACCCCCAGGAAAAAAAAACCACAAGGAAAAAAATATGCCAACTTGTTTAGACTGTTGTGTGTGAATCACACATTTGTCTATTTTTTTTCTGATTATGTATTTTTGAAAGTCATTTCCAGATAAGCATAATTATAGTGACATAGACCCTGGCCTGATTTGAAATGACAATGTAATACTCTCCCCTCCCTCCCCCATATTAGGATTATATCTGTATAGGAAGAAAATAATGCGTGCAATGGCCCATAGCCTTTGAAGAACTAAATCAATTTTCTATTCTTCATTCCGTGGTCTGAAAAGGAAGCTTTTTTTTTCCAACTCCTTTGTGTACAAACTCATATCTATAGTAAAAGGATTATAACTGGAGTATCCTGTAGCCCAGCTCAGGCGATACAGTATGCTGCACTGTGTAGATCTCAGAAGAGATAGCATATTCTGCTTCCTAAATTATTTTGGTGACATCACTGACAAGTCTGCCTCCATAGACGTGGCGTAACTGACTGCAGAGGCCTTACGTATTTGGAGAAGTTGCCACATGAGCAGGAACCATACTAATACAGTTTCACCTCCTTCACATAGGAACTTTTGTGTGAATGCATTGGATTCTCACTGTGTAGATGATTGCAGTGTAACATCTGGATATGATTTCTGAGGTCATAACCTGTCTTAGAATGGGGAGGGTTGCTCATCATTTGTTCTATGTTAACTTCTACATGGTAATATATCATCTCAAGGATTGTGTTTATGTTTCAGGCAAGCTTCCCCCAGATCTCAGCCCAGAGGGTCCATTTACAAGCTTTCTTTGAGAAGAATAGTCAAGAAAAATTCTGTCACGCAACAGAACATGTATGATAGCATGCATGCTTTGTAAAAGGCTCAAGATATTTTTGTATCTCTAATTTAAAGGGATTAGAATACCGGTATAGGTGATGTGCAAAATGACTCACATACAAGCATTTCAAAATGAAAATATTTCAAGCATGCAGAGATTACTTCTAGAGTCTGGGTGTCCTTCAAGCTCAAAACAATGTATCATACATGTGTGTTAATACTGTCGTTTGCTCTTGCTCCAATATCATGTTTATTTTGCATAAAATTTGACTCCTAAATACTGCATCTAATGGGTATGTATTACTCCTGAATGCCTTCAGTCTTCAGGTATAATAGACCCTGGGTATTTTGAATGGTCTTAAAAACGTCAATTTGAACGTGTTTCTAGCTTGATCTATTCTTACAAATTAAGCCTAACAATGACAAAAGAAAAGAGGCACCTTTGTTTGGTCACAGAGTTTAAAGAACAAAAGGGAAACCACTTTTTAAATTATTAGATGGTAGCTCTTTGATTCTGAGAAAGAGACCTGGGGTGGGTTTGATATAATTTTCTGCAGAATGGATTTTAAATCCTGCCACTGAAGATGGTGGGTGCAATGTGATGTAGATAATGCCCTATCCTATGCAGAATTGCTGCTTACAGGGAAGTCAACAAAACAAAACCTAGTAAATCAAGAAATTTGATAATCAAAAGAAACAGAAATAAAACAACAGGACAGTGGATGTATAAAGTGTCAAAAACAGATAAACCACAATCACTTAGTACTAAAAAAAAACCTAGATTTTTTTTAAAAAAGTCTTTAATTCATGTCAAAAGATTTGACTCCAAGTTTTCTCTGGAGGGATTAAAAGTACAGACCACACCCAAGGAAATTTCTCTAGTAGTACCACCCCTTAAAGCTCTGAAAACGGGTGTAAAGAGAAAGGACCACAGGGGTGATGTTGAAATCCTCACAGGTTCCTGTGGGGGGAGATACAGTAATGTTTAAAATAGTTCAGTCTGAAATCATTTACAGCCAGGCTGATTAAGCAACAGCATTTTGACTTTTTCCTAGAAATGGACCATCTGCCACTAGTGGAGGACGGCTTTTGTTTTGTTTTGGCTTGTGAGATATATTTCCTTCAACTAAATACTCTTGAAACAATAATAATATAAACTGGCTGTTTTATTCCGAACTATAGTTTTCAAAGATAGTCCATACATGTGACATACAACAGTTCACAGTGTATGGATCCCTGTGCCCTAGTTATATTTCTTCACTAATATAGAAAGGTAAAAATGCCAACTGCACAAAACTTCACTGTGTAACTAAAAGGGTTCCAAAATACCAGCTTCCCAAGTGAGGGAAATCAGAATTTAGGATTGAAATAGTCGAATACTTTAAAATAGCAAGCGCTATTTTGAGCAAATATAGCAAGAATCGCTTGTATTTTATTTATTTGTGAATTTATATATCACCAGATCTGGGTAATTTCCCTTCTCTTCAGTATACAATCGTGCTGATGCAAACAAGCAAACTCTGCCCACAGCCAGTAGTTTGATCTTGATTGACTCAGTCTTCCATCCTTCCAAGATTGATAAAAGGAGGATCCAGATTGTTGGGGCAATATGCTGACATTGTACACCGCTCAGAGAGTGGTGTAAAGCACTGTGAAGCGGTACATAAATCTAAGTGCTATTGCTATTCAAGTTCTCCAATCTTTTTATCAGGGAGGGTGATAAACTAAAGAAAAAGTAGGAAGGGAAAGGGGGTATTAACCATGTGGGAACTGTTTTTAGGCAGCTTTGAAATATGACAGAACCTTGTAGATTTTCAAATTAGGTCTTTACTATTAGAATAGATAACCTGACCCCCCCCCCCCAGTGTTTTTGAACAAAATGTGAGGTCGTATGGGATCACCTGTCTCTAGACACTGAGATGGTTTCAGGTTATCTCCAGAGCTTTTCCAGGGATAGCAGGAACAAAGAAACAAGGAAACTATTGTTGAGCACCCATTGAAATGTATTCAAAGCCACCAAGTCAGTGGAAGCCAAAATAATAATAGTTTCAATCACTAGATTGAGAATTTGAAAAACTCTTAGATAATAAAGTCCAAAGTTTAAATATAGACAATTCTTTTCCTTTGCTATAGGAACCCATTGTTGAATAGGGATATATTGGGTTAAGATAATAAAAGGAATGGAAAACTGTCCACTGTTTTGGCACTATAGAACCATATTTGAAATAAATCTCTAAATCAACTATGCTCCAATTCAGTTTCCAGGGACAGTGATTCCTATAATGTTTTCCTACGTACAGGATATGTATATTTGTATGCAAAAGTGTTCCTTAAACTTTTTGCTCTTGAGACCTTTTCCCAGTTTTAAAACTTATGGAGGACCCCAAAAGAGCTTTTGCTTGTATAGGCTAAATTTATCAATATTTACCCTATTAAAAATGAAAAATGTTGCATTTGTAGAACATTGATTGGATCATGCATGAATAACAGTATGAAACCCATCAGATATTAACATAAAATGTTTTTTCCTGAAAAAAAACTATTTTTTTTCAAGAAATAGAAATAATAATAAGAATGACATTCTTTTGACATCTGCAATATCCAATAATTTTGATTTCACAGACCTGTGCGAGGGTCTTAAGCGACCCCACCAGGGTCCTTGGATCATATTTTAAGAAAGACTGGCAAAATCTAGGGAGACACCAGCTGTCTAATTTCCACAGTGCCATTAATTCAATTGCTGCCATCTAAATTTTGGTTTACACAATACTTAGAACCAAACTAGTCGTGATGGTTTGCCATGAGCTTCTTCTTCTTAAACTAACTTAATTCAAAGCCCAGATGGACCACTTATCGCTCACTCATTGCCAGTACAGCCCTCAGTGGCTAGCAGCTGATTTGGTGGGCTGAGGTGTAAAGTTCTGACATGTTTTTTCCCCAGTGGGGAGCATGTGCTCCTGCCAGTCTGCCAGGAAGAGTTGCTTGCAGATGAAAGGGGATGAGAGCTTTCCTCTCTAGATAATTGTGTGTGTGTCTAATAGTCTGGTTTTGTGAGGGTGCAGTTTCATTCAGAGCTCCCAGCAAAGAGTCCCAAAGCAAGTATAGAAATGTTATACCTGATTTTAAGAAAAACGGTAGCTTTGATCATTTCCTCTTGAAAGAAAACCTACTTGGCAATCAAGAACAGAAGAATTAGCCCTTTCTCTCTCTTATATAACTGTTCAGATTTAGAAATTATTCTTTGGGTTTTTTTTTTAAAAAAAAGGGGGAAAAAACCCCCCCACAGATCTTTGGAACAAAGAGATGCACCTTCATGTCATGTCTAGCTTCATCATTACAACGTGAAGTCCCAGTTTGCAAAATGACACATATTAATAGAGGAAGAAAATAATAACAACGCCCACTTTGCTTACATCCTATTGGGTATCTTAATGAGCTATTTGTATTCAGTGAACAAATCTTGGAATAGTTTCCATAATTTCCTGGAAATATTGCACAATGTGTTTTTCTCATGAAAAAGCAAACAGCATGTGTAGGACTATAGTAATATTAAAAAGGGAAAGAGGAAGAGAAGGCAGCAGCTAGAAAATAATACAGAAAATAATGGGGACCCTATAGCCCCAATCCAATTCTGACTTCCGTTCTCATCTGAAGTCTTTACAAGAATATGTAGATTATTCCCATTCTTGTCAAATGCAGATTTTGCAAAATCCAATCTTACTGGAGCTCAGCTGAACTTTGTGGTACTGTTATAAAGTTTTCCAGCAGATGTTTTAGCAGTGAACTCCACTTTGCTACCAAAAGGAAATAGAAGAATCAAGGGCAACAATTTTATCATAGAGTTTAACACCCTGTGTGTCATGCAAATGAAAGCTGAAGGGGAGTTTATTTTCATTAGACAATGAAAGTAGAGGAGGTTGGAGATATCTAAAATTTTTAATAAATCTAAATGGCTTTCTAATTCGTGATAGATATACTCTAGGTATGACGATGGAAAATTGTATAAAATTCTTTAAAAGCGCCCAGGTAAGAGAGGTGGAAGATGAAATCTGAGGTTAAGGTAGTTAGCCCCCTCATCATCTTGCAGGTGCTGATCCCAAACTCTAGGCTGACACAATCGGGCTATGATTGATGCAACTGGAATATCTGGTTATGCCGCTTTGCCACTACGCAGTTCCATAGATAGGAGGCATGTCAGGAATAGAAATAAGTCTAGAGGGACCATAGATGGACACAGTAAGCTTACTGTTCAGATATGCATGCAGTCACGACATTGAATTGTCAAAGACGACAAATCTGTACATTTCAGTTTTGCTCTTGGCTGGCTGACAAAATGACATAATGGATTCCTGGGTGATGCAGAATCTCTGGAGTACTGGTTTACCCAGAAGAGCCACATCAGAGGAATTTGGAAATCATAAAAAGACAGAAGTCTGGCTGTTCGCTTCATGATATGCGAGCCTTGTGATACAAATAAATAATGAGAAATATTGAAGATTACAGTACGACGGCTTAAGGAAACAGAAAACGGAGTGATTAAGGTTGCACTGTATAGTTTTGCCCTTGGTTTAACGTAAACCTGGATTGCCCAGCTATTGATTGCCCATCTAAGAATTAGGCTTTGGACTGCTGGTTATTGTTTCTGGTATTAACTCAATAACATTGAAAGAGGAGTAGCAAGCACTAACTCAGTGCTTGTGAATGGCGACTCACTGAATGTTCGAATCCTATCTCCTTACGGAAGGCTAGAAGACCGGGATCCAGATTAAGATCAACACCCTGGGTGGATAAAGGGTTACACCTTGGCTGTTGCTCTAAGCTGTGTGAGGATAATTTATCAGCCGGCAAAAGCATTGGCTTCTATTGATCTGTGCGTGGCCCTGTGCAAATAGAGTCAGAGGGAGTGAGAATTAGTCCCAGCATGATGGTGACATTACTGTTTCTATTACAGAGCAGGCCTGCTTCGGCTTAAAGCCATGCTGTGCTAGGCGGTGAACAAAATGCAGAACGCAAAATAGCCTCTGCCCCAGAGTTCTCCCAGCCCAAGTTATCAGGGTTTGGGAGGTGGGTCCAAGACTGGAGAGGGCCACATTCTGGATTGGAGAGAAATAGGCCCATTCAGTATTCTCCTTATCTGCCTGCTTGCCTGCCTGTCTTCCCAGAATCTCTTGTACACTCAAAACATTCAGGGATGGCTTTTAGTTATCTTTAAGCATGTATATTCCCCCCCCCCATTTTTTTTCCCTGCCTGTCTCATTTTTCAGGATCCCCTCTGCTTGATTTCATCCGGCCTCACCAATCTTCTGCTTTTTTCCTGACAAAGTTGCTGCCTACGATGACAGGGAGAATATGAGAGACAGACCAGAGGGCAGGCAGGCACTCAAGTTCAGAGGCTCAACCATCAAGTGCATCAGGAGTGAAAGAGAGGTTTATATAAAGTGACCAGATTTTCACATTGGCAAAGTGGGAGACCGTCGACAGGGGGGTGGGGTGGCAACAGAATCCCTCCCTTCCTCCTTCCCATACTCACTCCGTACCGGAAAGTGGGTGGGGAGGAGAGCGGGTGGGCATGGCCTCCTCCTTCCTTGCCTGCTCCGCAGCAGCACTCAGCAGAAAAAAAAAGTGGGACTTTTGGCTAAAAAGCGGCTCTGTCCCGTGAAAAGTGGGACGTCTGGTCACCTTAGGTTTATAGAAAAACCCGGAAATGCTGACTAACCTTGCGATTACTCAAAAAACATACAAATGTGCAGAGATGGATAGATTGCGGTTGAAAGATAAAGAGGTAACTATTTACTACCAAGCGTGGCATAAGTGGTACAACTGGGTGGGGACCAAATAAAGAATATAATACAAGACAGAGTTATTAAGATATTATGGTAGAGAATAGATAACGGTAAAGGTAAAATTTATAGAATAGAGTGATAAGTACTGATAGTTAGGTTGTCAATAAAATAGAGATAAATATTTGTATATTTTTTTTAAAATGTGTTTTATGTTTTTTTGTAGGTGGTTGTCTTAAATGTGAAATGTTTGTGGAATGCGTTTATATGTTAATATTTAATAAAAAAATATTTTTTAAAAAAGTGAAAGGGCGCTTGTGTCCAGTTAGAAAAAAAAGCTCTGCCTTCTGTACTCTCTGGCCAGAACACCCCTCTCACCTGTGGGCCAGCCTTCCTCCCAGGCTCTTCTTCTTCCTATGGCAGCAGGGGCTGGACTGCTATAGGGCACAGATGCTGGTGTTCGAGGGAAGAATAGGCAGAAATGGAAGAGTAGAAAGAAGGAGAAAAAGGAGAAGGGAAGAGAAAATATGATTATCATAAGAAGATTATCATTGGGTCTCCTGTAGGAGCTTGAAAGAGTTGCTGTATCTCAAGTTGTATTTAGTTGCTTAATTATTCGGAGGTGTCGTCTCACTGAAAGAATGAGGAGAAATTCATATTGTTATTGGATCAAATTGGTTCCACATAAGATTGTCTGTCTCTAATGTCCTTTCTCTTTAACGGTCAGTATTTGTTCATAGGCCGGAACCTTTATTCAAGGAAGAAGCCAAAACAAAAAACTCAAGATTTTTGCAGAGACTGTTCAGTCTGAGACTGTTCAGTACTGAGATTAAAAACATGAAGAGCCCTCTAAGGATCAAGCAAGTGTCTGTACTCATCCATCAAGGGCAAAGCACAACATCGGTTGGTTTCTGGGATATCCTGAACTCCCAATTTTAGGGAGACAGAATTGTAATCAAATGAGAGGATTTTTAAAAAAAAAAGATTAAGGAGTTTTAGGGAATTAAATAGGGGTGATTAAAAGAGCTCAGCATATTCAGAGCAAAGACAGGAAGTACATAGGAAACAACCTGATGCATTTATGAGACAAATGTAAATAATGGTAAACAGGGATTTCCTCTTTTTGGAGCACAAGGTTGAGGAAGAAGAAGAGGCAGTTGTGGGTTGCTACCAGTTTGCCCCGGATCAGGCAAACTGGTAGCCATGGCAGCCGGAGGCTCCACCTACCTGCCCGGACGCTTCTGCACATGTACCCATTTTTGTAACTTCTGTGTTTTGGGAAGTCGAAGCCCATATATGTTGCAGCTGCCAAGGTTGAGAAACAGTGGATTAATCAAGCTGGCCTGGGGAATTCTGGAAGTTGATGTCCATCTATCTGGAAGCTGCCAAGGTTGAGAAATACTTAATTTGTTTAAATATGAAACAATGTATATTCTCAGTAGCCTTCACTAAGGACGCTTTGGTTAATGTTCTGCCCACTTCTGCCAAGGATCCTTCTTATCCTTTCTGACACTTGTAAATGGGCTGATAAAGAAGCACTTCAGTTGTCTTTACAATTTGATTTTTTTTTTTAAAAAAAGTGATGGGTTGTATTTGTTATGCAAACCGGAAGGAGACCCTCATTTCATAAGTTTAGGAAAAAAATGATAAACAAAATGAAATCTCTACCCCCAAATCAAAGGGATGCCTATGCAAATCTGAAAGTTGGTGATTCAATCTGGCCATGGTACTCAGAAGTAAGCCATGCTAGGGGCTTCTGCGTGGGGTGGGGTGAAGTACCGTACATTTCGGTAGAAGAAAATTCATATGTTTTGCTCCAGGTTCTCTATTAATAATAGTAATAATAATAATTTATTAAATTTATATACCGTCCCTCTCCATAGACTCGGGGTGGTTTAACAGCCATTTTAAAAACACAAACAAGTACATTATAAATTTTAAATTTTTTTATTGTTTAGAATATTTGCCATTCAAATGAAACATCTATTCCCTGTGACACATACCATATTAGCCATATGGTATTTGATTTCTGCAAACAGAAAAACATTAAATGTGGTTACAAACTGTTTTAATGCTTTAACAGCCCAATAATTCTTGACTAGTCATTTTACAAGGTTGAAGTTACCAACCCCTTTTTTGTATTATCACAAAACCTCCAAGCCTATTAAATAAAGAATCAAGATGAGTTCAGTGAATATTGTTTTGGAACAGGGGCCAGATGGGATCCGTCTATAGCAGTGTTTTTCAACCTTGTGTGGACTTCAACTCCCAGAATTCCCCAGCCAGCATGGCTGGTTAGGGAATTCTGGGAACTGAAGTCTGCACAGCTTAAAGTTCCCGAGGTTAAGAAACATTGGTCTAGAGCAGGGCTCATCAACCTTTCAGATCTCAGAGACCACTAAATTCATAATTCTAAATCCCACGGATCACTAATATGATCTGCCTAATAATTGGCTGGGTGGGCGTGGCTAGGTGGTCATCTGACTGGGTGGGTGTAGTCAACTCAATGTCATTCACATCGAGGGGCGCCTCGCTGGCCTCTACATGCCCCCTTCCCTCCCAGCCACTCCTTGCCTCCCCACCTGGGCTCCTTAGGGCCACAACAGGAAGCAGTTGTTGGAGCTAAGCAGTCACCACGAGAAAAAGTTGGCAAAACAGGTCAGTTCAAATTGGATCTAACCGAGAAGGAGGCACAGGAGAAGCACCTCACTGAGGACTAGGAGCATAGGCTTTCCAAGCAGAGGGAAGTCCTGCAGGAGTGCAAGGCCAGGTACTGGCGCCTAGAGGCTGAGCGGGCTGAGAAGTCAGCCAGTTCCAGGCAATGATGCAGTCCCACTGGAACAAGGTCCTCCGGCTCTTTGCCACCAGCAACCTTCACCCAAAGCCCTGCACCAGGAGGCTGAAGCAGACCCCAAGTTGGAATTTCTTCCCC
>JANHFP010006149.1:103213-121748 GCA_032468135.1 Calamaria suluensis | reverse complement strand
AGAACCGGTAGCGGAAATTTTGAGTAGTTCGAGTAGTTGAGTAGTTTACGGTATCCTTCCCCTGCCACGCCAACCAAGCCACAACCACAGAACCAGTAGTAAAAAAAATTGAAACCCACCACTGGTGCCAGCCCTCTTTTTTGCAGTTCCCAACCATGCTAGGAGAGGAGACCAGCATCTCCCAAGTCACATTATTGAAGTTCCTAAAGAACCTGCTTGATGGTTAAAAAAGTGAAGGTACCACATCCAGGCCTGTATGTGCACGTGAAAAGTCCCCATTGCAATCAGTTTTGTGTTCTCTTAGATTGGGTTCTCTTGGATTACTACAGGTGTCACAGTGTAATGAGCATAATGAGCACTATCACTCATACATTTAGTTCTATACATGCACGTTTTCTGAATAGGACTGATTTCCTGTAGAAAACCTCAGCTGATACTATAGCAGAATGTCTCCAAAGTCAGCCTTGCTTCACGTAATTACCTGTTTCCTATAATCCTTGACGGCTAAAGACAATAATTTAAAATATATGACTTCCAGTTGTCAAAAGATGACCGGTCCCTGAACAACAAATAAAGAAATCTTTATATATATATATTTCTCACCGAATACCTGAAGGCCTAATTAAGTGCAACAAGTCTTTAAAATGAGCTATAACAAGTCTTTAAAATGAGCTATTTCCAATGGACATCATTTTTTACTCTTACATGCAACTGGATCAATGGTCCTGCAGAGAGACCTAGTTGTTGGTGTCAGAAAAAGGGTCAGTAGGTACAGGATGCACATCATCTGAAGTTTAGAGAGATAGCCAAGGGCTATGAGAATAGACTCCAGAGCAATACTTAAAAGCATTGAAAAGAAGACGAAACAAAAACCAGAGGAGAGCAGAAAAAGCAGCTTGCCCTTGGCTCTCTGGAAATGCTAAAGCTAAAGTTGCTGGCAATCTTACAGTATATGTGTGTGTGTGTGTGTGAAAGGAGTCACTGAGGAAAGAGAGAGCAAAGGATGGCCGTGTATTCTGGGCTTCCCCGCAGTCAGTCCCTGAAGCAGTTCTGCAGTCTTGGAACTGACATTTCAAATCTCGTGTCCTTGTAAGACGTCCTTTACGCTGGCAGCTGACAACTTGCCTAGCCTAAAAATCTGCCGTAAATATGAAACGGTAGCCTGTGTGGCCTGTTTCTTGAATCCCCCTATAGCTGAATCTAGTAAATGACATCTGGAGAAGGGGCAGCATGATCTGTTCAGTATATAGCTGTGGCTTACATCGTGTCTTATTTTTTCCTACGCTTGGCTGCACCAGATTCCCCTCAAGGCAGGGACCAAAAGCCATCTGATTGAGAAGCTGGACAGAATAATCCTGCGGTGAAAGACTGTGCTGTCATTATTGATCTCTTCTTCGGGTCTTCTGTGTAACTTACCCACTTTCCTTAAGGAATTATTTGTGCTCTGATATGAGAAATACACACATAACAAATGCTGATAGTGTTATTTGTTAAGTCATATGACTTTGTTGTGTTTTTCTGACTGAGCTCCAGTGCCTTCAAGAGTGGTCTGACAAGCCAAAATGTATTAAGTGAAGCTTCTCCTATAATTTCATATCTGTGACATGAAATATTTTCCTGCTAATTTTCTGCTGAGGTGTTGTTGTTTTTTTGCAATTCTTTAGTGAAAAGGAGCCATACCCAACTTTTGAGGGAGAGGGGAAGGTCAGAGTGGCATAGTCGTGAATTGTAATAAGTAGAGTAACCACATTTCCAAAAATAAAACCAGGGCACATTAATTTGGAATATATGTGCATATTTATTAATGCCAATTCGTAACTGCAAGTATATGTGTAAGCAGAATTGGGCACCATTATCTGCAAACATCCAGACAACCACTAGATCAGTGATGGCAAACCTATAGCACACGTGCCACAAGTGGCATGCAGAGCCATATTGGTTGGCCCACAAGCACAGCTCCACCGGAAGTCAGGAAACAGTCTGTTTCTGGCCTGCGGAGGGCCTCCAGGAGCTGGGGAAGGCCCATTTATTGCTCTCCGCTGGGTTCAGAGCCTCTCTAGGAGTCTGGGGAGGGCAAAAATGGGTTTCCCCACCCCCTGGAGGCCCTCCTGAGGCCAGAAACAACCCATTTGCTAACTTGCGGTCCCTTCAGAAGTGGGAAAACAGCTGTTTTCAGCCTCCAGAGGGCGTCCGGGGGGGAGCCCATTTTTGCCTTTCCCAGACTCCTAGAGAGGCTCTGGACCTAGCGGAGAGCAGAAAACATCCCTACCGGGCCCACTGGGCCATCACATACCAAAAGTGGGGAGAGCAAGAGGGTCATGCGTGCATGCATGGGGGGCACATAGAATTATGAGTGCGGGCATGCAGGCAACCCCCCACCACCACCTCACTCCCCCGCTAGCAGAAAACTATTTGCTGCAACCTATTGATGATCTAGTTTTTTGCAGCCTGGACGTGGTAAATATCTATGGAGATTCTCAATTCAGTTCTGGCTGTATGTGAATGTTCTGAAGAAACTTCTTGGGTGAGAAGTTAAACATTTTCAAGGAAAAAAACCAAGGAAGTCCAATTGCCTTTTGAAAAGCTTCGTTGGAACATCCAGACATGGTAGCTCTAAGCACCATGAACAGTGAAATGTGGATGTTGATTTTTCTTGAGCTAGGGTATGTGCTGGTACGGCCACTGACCAGGCTGCCAGGATAGGGTAGGGTAGGGTAGGGTAGGGTAGGATAGGATAGGATAGGATAGGATAGGATAAGATAAGATAAGATAAGATAAGATAAGATAAGATAAGATAATAACTTCATTGTCATTTTGAATGTACACTAATTGGCATACATTAAAATGAAATTTTGTTGCATGCAGATGATGTCTGCTCACACCCCAAATAGGTGAGGTCTTGTTACACACAGGACCAGTATTTATCCTTTTTCCCTCACCCAAATTTTAAGCCAATTGTATGGCAGATTTAATTGTGCTATATTTATATTAGAGCTTGTAAAACAGGTCTATAGTAATTTGTGTCTCAGAAAGATGGAAAACCATACTGCATAATTAGGCAATCATGCCACTGAATTTTACAAACCAAAACATGGATTTCATAGCCTCACACAGTTCAATTTGCCCATTCCTTTATTGAAGGAATACCGTACTGAAGGAATACGCAGAAGGCTGCAAAGAAAAAAAATCCTTATTTTGTTCAGTTCTTATTCAAATATTTACCAATATTAATATTGGTAATATTTACCAATATTACTATTGATAATATTTGGGGGGTTTGGGAGGTGAGGTGCTTTGGGAAGGTTATTTTTAAGGTGGGTGGGCCCTTGTTAACATCTGTTTCAACACATGGTTTCAACCAAATTATCTTGGGAGGTGGGGAACAAAGGCACTGAATTCAAACTGAAGAGGACTTTGAAAATTATGTTTTGGAGAATCCCGAGTTTCCTTGGACGCTATTCAGTTTTACTCAGGGACAAAACTGTCAGTAGTTGACAGGCTTCCACCAATACTGCTGGTTGTATTCCAGGACCCATACTCAGTTCACATGAGGAGACTGCCAGATCCAGAAAAGTCTGGCACGTGCCACGGATATACTAGAATTGATGCTCTCTTGTGCCTCCAGCTTCTTCTCAACGCACAACTGCTTCCATGTCTCAGATACAGGAATTTCTCAGCAGACAGGGAACCTCCGAAACAGGGTTCTTGGGTTGTTGTTGCTTTTAATCTACAAGGGATGAAATACAGAAATATGGTTTACTTTCTGATAGAATATCTCATAATGTCCAATATAAGTTTGTATCTCAAAAGTAAATCTGACAGAATTTAACTCAATTATACTTCTATATATGTGCTTTTTATCCTACCCGAATTTTGAGTTTCCCTTAACATAAAGTCTTAATATTCTGACTCTAAATAATCTGTTAAATCAAAATAAATATTCAAAATCTTGGATAGAACTTACAGTAACTTTGATTCTTATTTTAAGATATATACCTTGCTTATTATACTGATAATATTTATGAATCCAGTTAATAAAATATTGAACATTCTAATCTTGTTGATGACACTTATAAATTCTGCTTCTGAATAGTTAGTTATACCAACTTCTTGTTTTAACTTTCTGAATTTTTCTCAGCTGTTCTTTTTTTTCTTTTACAAATTCTTAATATCATTTTTTAAAAAATTAAAACCACTGCAGTAAAGTTACCTTAGGTTTCAAATATTAGAAAGGTTGCCACTGTTCCTTTGTTTCAAGAACTCGGAAGAAACACATCTCTAACTGACATCAGTCTTTGGTAAACATTTGATTTGGAGGCATTCAATGGAGGATACATTTATGTAGCTGTTGTTTTTGAAGTTAAATGGGAGTATAAATAGCTGTGTTTTGTTGAAGATTCTTTGCAGGAATGTCTTAAGTTTTGAGGTGTGTGAATGAGCAAGTGGGCAAAAAAAAAAAAGGAAAATAAAACCTGCAGAGAAACAAGTTTTATTTTGGAAAAACAGAGGTATAGGGAGGATCAGCTTCAAATGGTTTTATCATTTTCTAGCAATGGCCAGAAACGAATCCTTGTGGATTCCAGCTACTTCTTGTCTGGATATATTGGTTTCATGTTATTGCACAATATGTTCTGAGGAAAGTATTCTTGAGAAAAATCTACTCTTTTGGGGTACATGCCCTTTGGATAAAAAAACAGAAATTCCAGTTCAATGTTTTGATTCTTCAGATATCCTCTTCTAGAGGAAATAGACAAGGTTTCATAAAAGGCATCTACTTTTTCTGGGAAGAGACAGATATGTTAATCCAAAGGGCCATAGAATGGAGAGGCGGATTAAGGGCAAGAAGGTGTATCCTTTACAGCAGGAAAAAAATAATGTTAGCGTGATTTCTATAGGAGGCAGATTAAGAACAGCAGGTAATAATTCTCCCCTGTGCTAATTCCTGACTCAAGTCTTCTCCTCTTTCTCCACCAGGCCTGCTGTGATTTACCCTCCTTGGGGATGAACAGAGTGGCTCCTGGTCGCTGACAACTCCAGCATTCACTGCAGGATGGCCCAGCTCATCCATGCCCTTTGGAGCCTGTGCATCACCACTGTCCTTGTCACCTCAGCCACACAAGGTAAGAGGAACAGAGGAGAGCAGCTTCCAAAACAGGGCAGGCCTTGCAATGAATTAATTCATGAGCCTGCACCACCGGACGCTAGAAGAAGCTGAGGAAGAGAGAGAGAGAGAGACTTTCTTTCCTAGAAGAAAAAGAAAAATGTGAATTCTGTTGCAATTTCTGAAATGAAACCTTTTATTTTCCTTTCACAATAAACAGTAAAAAAGAATTTTAGAATAGTGTTTAGTAACTTCCCTTGACAATGTCAAAATATTTTCCAATTAAGTACTAAAAACAGGACCGCTTTATTTAGCAATGCACAATGTTTACAGTTGAAATCCCTGTCTCTTTGCCTCCTGTATATAGGTACCTGATCACATTGTATTTAATATCACTTCTTCCTAACTAGTATGAAGAGGCTACTTGCCTCTAGTAATGCAAAGGAGATCCTGGTACTATGGCAGTGCTCTTTGGACAGTTGCTGAATTCCAGTTCTAAGGCCCTGGGGTGGCAAAACATGAGCAGCAAAAGAAATGAGCATGTTAACATTATAAACCTTGTAAGGAAATAACCTGGAGCTGCTTTTGAGAGACCAAGTTCTAGTAATAGATCGTTAGATATGTTCACTGTGGGGTGACACAATTTTCTGCAAAATTAGCAGTCTATTTTGGTGCTCATACTGAATTTATGCACCTGGAAGATTTTTGAACACTTCTAGCAACTACTGTGACTGCTGTCATTTTTTTCCTGGCAGGCATCCCTTACTTGTAACAAGTACAAGAAAAGTGAACATTAAGAAGGAAAGTTTGTCTAGCAATGGGTTTCCAACCAAAGCCTTTTCAGACAATTGAAAATAACTGTCGGGTAAGAGAATCCGGGGGTGGGGGGAGGAATGACGAAATTTGTTATCAAATCTTGGACAAGGCAAATAGGGAGAAAAATCATGAATCTTTTTCCCAGGTTGAAGGCGATCTTCTCTTTTAAGCTTGTGGAGATTTCCTGTCATGTTTCTTTTCATCTTGACTAATGAAAGCTCAAAAAATGTTTCTAGTTCATCCTCTCATACAAATTTACCCCAAATTATGGCTAGAGCAGCTTTCGCAGATATGAAACCCTCTGGATGTGATGGACATTCTGGTGTTGTAGTCCAATACGGTATATCTAAAGATCCTAGATGGGATAAAGTTGGGAAAAAAAAGAGATTGTTCTAATATGCTGTTTATTGTCGTAATATATTTCACATGTTCGCTAAGTATTAATTGCTTTCCAAAATACCCTCATATGTTGCTCATACATGTGATATACTATCAGTGTACAGCTGATATTAAAAACAGGAGTCCTGGTTATCAAAATTACAGAATTTGATGGGAACTTGGAAGACTTCCAACCCCCTGCTCAAGCAAGAAACCCTGGAACATTTCAGCCAAATGGTTGTCCAATCTCTTCTTTAAAACCTCCAGTGTTGGAGCGACCACAACTTCTGGAGGCAACTCATTCCACTGATTAATTGTTCTGTCAGAAATTTTGCCTTCCTTATAAATTGGTTCTCTCCTTGATTAGGTGCCATCCATTGCTTCTTGCCTTCTTCAGCTTTGGTTTGTCCACATAGATTCCACATTTTTTACATTCCCACAGATATCCTAAAAGGTTTCTGAACAGGGACTAGAATGCAGAAAAAAATGCATTGAAAGTTACCAGCTTGGTTTAAAAGAAAAGGGGGCAAATGGATGAGGATGTAATGGGTGCTCCTTAAAATAAGATATGATTGCCTTTCGTTATTTGTAATATAGTCCTGCTTACATTAATTGGGGAGGAGACTGTTCTTCAGTGATTATATGGCATTTGCACATTCAATTTTATATAATATTAAATATTTCCGGCTTTGGAATCAGATGTTCCACATCCCTCAAGTACTACTTCAACTCTAAAGTTCCTGGAGGGGAAAGAGTAGCAGAAGATATTTTATTTTATTTTAAAAAATGGATCCACACACCACCATCTGTGTCACATTTTAATCTTTTAGACTGGGTGACTTTCACTAGTGAGAATAGAGTTGATTAGAAGTCTCAGGACTACTGCCAAGAGGAAGAACGGGCCTCCTCGGTCTGAGAGTACAGGGTGACTCTATTTGTTTAGATGAACATACCCTTGAAGATCTACCATATTTCAGAAGGCCAAGAGGAAAGAGAACAGATTTGTTTCCTAAAGTGAAATGCTCAGAATTCCTAGAATGTTGCGTACCATGTTTGTCCTAATGTGAGACACCTTCTGCTCACTTTCTTTTGCTTTGGGGTTTCAGATTTTGAATGAAAGGGAGATAGGTAATGGAGTACTGCCAATTGCAGGGCTGTCAAACTCTAGGCCCATGGGCCAGATGCGTCACATGCTGGCCACACCCCCACTCGGTTTAGCGAAGGGGAAAAAAGTCCCAATGCATCATGTGATGCTGCCATGATGATGTGAGTTTCACACCCCTGGCCTATTGGAATGACTAAAAGCCAGCTGCATTTAGACCTACGTATTTGAGATTTGTCCACTTTGATAACATCTCTTGGCTTATATACTTAACCACCAATGCTTCTTACACTCATATATACTGGCCTATCAAATATCTTTTAAGTGCTACATGTTTTGAGATTCCCTATAGGTTTTTTTTAGAAAAATCTTGCAAAATAATTTTTACTTAATCCCATGATGAGCTATATCAACTACGCAAATTAGTATAGTTTTCACTTTAACTGATGTGCTAGGATTTTCTCTACTTCCCTTTGTATTGTGAACATAGCCAAGAAATTAAGGTGATAGAAATGTTGCTGCCTTAGCCATATGGTTTCTGTCCTAAATCTTATTCCATCTTGGGTTTTCACTCAGCCAGATTTGGTTGGTAGTGTCAGTGTATGCCTAAATTAAGAATTAAAGGTAATCTCGGTTTCCTATTTGCACCTGTGTGCTTTTAACTTGACAATTTGGATTCTGAAAAAAAATATGGAGAAAACTGCTTTAAAAATAGGCTCGATCATTATAATACTGAGTACATGCAATTTGTTAAAGCCCTTCTGATGTCTACTTTAGCTGTTTCTTTTAGTATCATAGTCAGATGCTGTGACTGTGAATTGATAATTGTTACCTACAATGAGTCTTTCAAATATTGAAACCTTTATGAAACAATAAACAAAACTGAAGAAATACTCATCAGAATCATTTTATGTAAGTCTTGCCTTTTGTGAAAACATTTGAACTCTGAAGGCAGATTATTATACATAATTATATTATAAAATATTATATTTTCAAACTCTGTGAGTTTTCTTAGGCTTCTGTGTGAAAGATTTTAAATGTGAGATAAACCTGGAGAACCTTTCTCCCATGCCTCAGAAAGAGAACCTTAACTTAGTTTAAAGCAGGAAATCTTTTTGGAAACAAACCTTAATTAGTTTTAAATCATGGACTCAAAGGCCTGTGTTTTAAATCAGGATCCTTGCTTAGGATATCAAACTATAATCAGATTGAAATGAAACTTTTGCTGTATTCCTCTTGCTATCAGAAACAAATTTCTTTGGCATTGCTTAGCAAGAGTTGTGAACATGTAATGTAACATGTAACTCAGTGCGGTGTCTGAACAAGTTTACTTTAATTAGTTCAACGAACTGTAGGTAAAACCTTAATTTTAAAAGAAATCTTGACCCTATCTTTCAAAACAGGTAGGGCCACAACTTTTGTTTGAGTAACAAAAATGGGTGACTTAAGAATATACAAGCCTTAAGCCCGCTAGACCAGGGGTCTTCAACCTTGGCCACTTTAAGACTTGTGGACTCAGCAAAGCTGGCTGAGGAACCCTGGGAGTTGAAGTCCACAAGTCTTAAAGTGGCCAAGGTTGGAGGCCACTGTGCTAGAGAATAGAACAGAGCTAAAGACAATTGAAACAATGGGGGAGGAAAGCAGAAAGTCACAAACCAACTTAAAATTACTTCATATGCATAAAGAACCAAGAAGAAAATGTGACCAAAGTTATGCTGAAAAAGCAGTTTTTGCAGCCTTGCAAAATGCAACAGCTGGGCTCAAGCATACCTTTGGGGGGAAGCATACTCCTAGCTGTGGAGAACTTTGAAGGTAATAACCATCACTTTGAAATGGACATGTAGGCAGTGTGTAACTATACTGTACACGAGTATGTAACTACAAGCAAATATCCTGTGCAATGTTGCAGGAAAGCAGACGGTACTAATGAGAGTTCTATCTTATCCAGTTTGTTATGAGAGATGAGCATTCTACTTTTCTAAAGAAAGTTCTAGTGGAGGAGATTTCACCATGAATCTTCCACGCTGTCCCAGATCAGGACTTCTCTGCTTTTCACTTCAAGATGGTTCTGTAGTGATGGCTGTTTTTGGTACTTCATTTCTTACATTCCTTTGACAACAGCCTGGCACTTGGGAGATGCTTAAAGCTAATAGCCTCTGTGTGTATACTTGTGAGTGAGGTGTCTGTGTGTCTCTAAACAAAACCAGATGTGCAATAATGCTTGGCTCATAATCTGCATGACTGAGCTTCAGACTTGAAGAGAAAAGGCTAATGGCCATCTGTGTTCCACATAAAACAATAGTGGACAGAAACATAATTGGCACCTCGGAAGACAGTAGAGCTCACACAAACAGACAAAAATCCAGTTTATTCCCCAATTTTTCTTACTAATTAAATAATCTTGGACATATAATCCTGAATGTCCAGGATTTCTGTTATCTACCATCTGAAAGTCAGGAGGTCATAAACACACTAAGGCTATGGGTGATTTTTTGAGCATGAAGGTCTCTGCATTCTGTGATGAACAAAGAGTCAATTCATGTCAATTAAATATTCCTGACCACCTTCCTGTCCAGTTCTATCTTTCTGCACAATTCTGATTCTTAATATATCCTATCCTGTGCGTCCACAGTGAGAGTTAAGCGTACATAGGTATTCTGGAGGGGAAATGCACCCTCCTGTAGCTGAACCATATAGATAGATGTCATCATCTATCTGGTTTAGGGGATCATCTTGTGGTGAAGGGGAAAGAAAACAAGGTTAGAAATGGTGAGAAGTATTGGTGAGAGTGACAGGGACACGGTGGCACAGCGGGTTAGACAACTGAGCTCATTGATTGGAAGGTCGGCAGTTAGGCGGTTAGAATCCCTAGTGCCGTGTAATGAGGTGAGCTCTCATTACTCATCCTAGCTTCTGCTAACCTAGCAGTTTCGAAAGCATGTAAAAAATACAAGTAGAAAAAATAGGGACCACCTTTGGTGGGACGGTAACAGCATTCCGTGCGCCTTTGGTGTTTAGTCATGCCGGCCACATGACCACGGAGACGTCTTCGGACAGCGTTGACTCTTTGGCTTTGAAACGGAGATGAGCACCTAGAGTCGGAAATGACTATCACATATGTGCGAGGGAAACCTTTACTATTGGTGAGAGTAAAGAGGGATGTTACAAGCATTGGAAAGCAGTTACTAAAAATATATACATCTTTGCACACCACCCTTAGGATTGCCAGGTTCAGATTTGGAAATGAAAGTTTTAATTCTTTAGGACTCTAAACCTTGGAAGAGTCGGCCTATGCCCTATGTGAAGAAAAAGTAAGTCCTAATCTGCCACTTAGAGACGTTTCAGATTTGTTCATAATTGTCATTTTAGCTCTCCTTCATTCTTGCTGTGGAGAAGTGAAACAAGAGTCCAGCCAGGCCGAAAGGAAAGGAAATTAGACCAAAGAAGGGCTGGCATTGTCACTGCAGACCATTGTCACACACTGCTGGAGCCCTTAAAGCTTCTGACACAGATATTTGGTTTTTTTTAGCTAGCAACAGTACCCAACTCTCTGATCATCTTTCCATTCAAAATCACAGCCATGTAGCAAAAAGCTGCAGTAAAAGCAGCTAATGGAACGAGGAGGTGGAAACAAAGGTTTCTCTACAATGTGATGCCCGTGAAGTGTTTAGAAAGTTTCTGATCACACTTACTAGGACCGATGGAGGGGGGGGAGTGAGTGTGAAAATTGCTGGAGAACAGAGGTGAGTATACCATCCCTTTAAGCTAACCTGTTATTCTCCGTGGCCGTAGAGGACATTGCTCTGTTGCCAGCCCCTGTTGGGTAGACCGTGGGTCTACCCAAAGGATCTGGTCCTTCTCTTTAGGCTGCCAGTTATTTGGATGCAATTCTGATACCTGCAATTAGGCATCTCTGCCTTGAAACCAAATCAGCACCATAGCCTTAGCAATTGCAAACACATTAAGATGCAGTTGGGAGGCGGTGGTCTTTGTTGAAGAGAGCTTCTCCCTAGACTACCAGTGTGGAGAACCATGGCTTTGACATCTCCTTTTCAGCTCTTTCATCCCTTCTTCATTTACTGTCCTCCACTGGTATTGCTATTTTCAGTTGCCCTGTTGTTGTTTTTTCCAGCTCCGACCTTCTCTTGTCTGCTGGGCTCTCCCCACATCTCAAGCAACAGCGCCAGGCTGTACTAGTTAGTTACTCAGCTAATGGTTTAATTACAGACTGCCTCCACGGGGCTCTTCCATTAACCCAGCAAGGGGGAAAGGAAAAATTAGACAAAGAGCATCTATGACATGCTTGCTTTCTAGCCCCCTCTCTTATCTTCCCTTTGAAGTCCTGAGTGCCACTAATGTGTGCTTCCCACTAGAAGCTTTGACAATCGCCCTTGCAGTCCAACGCAGGAACCTCTTGGCTGATTAGAACAACCAGCAAGGAAGAAATAAGTAGCCCAAAAAGGAATACAGATGTTCTTCCAGATGGGCCCATAACATGTCCCCCAAGCACCACTGCTAAACTCTTCCTGTCATTTTTACCTGGTGATGCACTAAGACCCTCCTACCCCTCTCCTTGGGAGACAAGGAGAGAGAAAATGGACATGTTAACCAACGTGGGGCAGATTGTGGTGGCTAAAGCAGCTGGAAAGAAGGTAGGCCAAAGCAAATAGAGCTCTGAACAACTGGGACATTTTGTCCTGGATGATGCTGTACTCATCAGTTCACATACAAAAGTGTTCTAGACCATATAAGTGTTTCATTGCTATCTTACAATTTTGTCAAGCTCCTGTCCTTGTTAGTCATCCCTTGAAGGAATTATGAAAAAAGCTAATACAATCCTTGGTTGCATAAACAGAGGCATAGAATCAAAATCAGGTGAAGTATTAGCAATGACTAATGACTAACAAGGACATGGGCTTGACAAAATGGTAGGATAGGAATGAAACACTTGTAAGACCACCCCTAGAATAATGCATCCAGGTCACCATGTTACAAAAAAGATGTTGAGACTTTGGAAAAAGTGCAAAGAAGAGCAAGTAAGACTATTAAGGGCCTGGAGACAAAAACATATGAAGAAGAATATGAATTGCAGGAATTGGGTATCGTCAATCTAGAGAAAAGAAGGACTAGTAGGGGCTGCCACAAAGAAGAGGGGGTCATCTTATTTTCCAGAGTACCAAAAGGCAAGACAAGAAACAATGGATGGAGACTACTCAGGGAGAGAAGCCACCTGAACTTAAGGAGAAACTTCCTAACAGTGAGGACAATTGACCACTGGAACAGCTTGCTTTCAGGAGTTGTAGGTGCTTCATCAGTAGACGTTTTTAAGAAGAGACTGGGTCTTCTTTCTGTCTGAAATGGTATAGGTTATCCGGCTTGAGCATGGGGTTGGATTAGAAGATCTCCAAGGTCCCTTCAAGTTCTGTTCTGATTGAATGAATGAATGCATACTATAGTGCTGCTACAACTTACCTTTCAGCCATTCTGACCACAAAATGAGAGCAGCACCTGCCAAGTAAGAAGCAAACGCTGCCTCATCCTTCTAGTTTATCGTTCAGAGGACAAGAACCATACAGGTGAAGCTCGAAAAATTAGAATATCGTACAAAAGTTCATTTATTTCAGTAATGCAACTTAAAAAGTGAAACTAATATATGAGATAGACTGATTACATTCAGAGCGAGATCGTTCAAGCCTTGATTTGTCATAATTTTGATGATTATGGCTTACAGGTCATGAAAACCCCAAATTCACAATCTCAGAAAATAAGAATATTGTGAAAAGGTTCAATATTCTAGGCTCAGAGTGTCCCACTCTAATCAGGTAATTAAGCCATAACACCTGCAAAGGGTTCCTGAGCCTTTAAATGGTCTCTCAGTTTGGTTCAGTAGGAATCACAATCATGGGAAAGACTGCTGACCTGACAGTTGTGCAGAAAACCATCATTGACACCCTCCATAAGGAGGGAAAGCCTCAAAAGGTAATTGCAAAAGAAGTTGGATGTTCCCAAAGTGCTGTATCAAAGCACATTCATAGAAAGTTATGTGGAAGGGAAAAGTGTGGAAGAAAAAGGTGCACAAGCATCAGGGATGACCGCAGCCTGGAGAGGATTGTCAGGAAAAGGCCATTCAAAAGTGTTGGGGACTTTCACAAGGAGTGGACTGAGGCTGGAGTTAGTGCATCAAGAGCTACCACACACAGACAGATCCTGGACATGGGCTTCAAATGTAAGGTGACCATCCGTCCCGCTTTTCACGGGATGGACACACTTTTTTGTTAAAAGTCCCGCGTCCCATGGCAACTTGTTATTGTCCCGGCTTTTTTTAGGTCTTCTCGGAAGTGTTATGCACAATGGGGGCGCGCGCGCGCCCGGGACAGCCCTTCCTTCCTAGTTATAAATAATTAACCTGTTAGCACTTCCCAAGGAAAAAGTGGAAAAATATATTCTTATAAATAGAATTGAAATTATTTTTAGCTTTCCATTCTTCAGTATTCTTTAGCCCTTCCAAAACCTGCTTTTGGATGCCTTATTACAAAAATAATTGTTGCAATGCATTTTTAACTCTTGGCAACAATTATAAAACAAAATTAGAGATAGCTATAAAAAACACATTAGAAAAATAAACTGACCAAGGACATGATATGAATAACTTAGGTAGTATTATGCTTACATTTATTTTACTTTTTTGCAGCAGATGGATGAGAAATCAAGTAACAATTATTGATTAAAATATACAATATGCGGCCATGGTTAGTTTGAACAAAGTTGGTAAGCCAGAATGGCTAGGTTCACACATCATGCTCAGCTTCAGTTATGGTTTACCGTTACTATTCAATCAAAAGTATTTGCTTTAACATTTAAGAATTGGAAAGCAGAGCAAGCAAGATTTTTATAATTTAAAAAAAAATATAGAACTAGGATAAGAAAAAGTTACATAAATTTGCAGCACTTTAAAATCCAATTTCTGACCCTGGATGCTAAGGCACAGATTATTTTGACATGCTTTCCTAGGCTAATCATTAAATAAATATTTGGGGGGTGATTTTCCTCTTCTTTTAATTTAAAGTTTGGCTTCTACTGTTTTTAACCCTTTGTAAGCTACCCAATTGTAATTGGTGAATTACTAAGGAATCAGCCTTAGAAATCTAATAAACAATTAAGTAATTCTTACAAATGGAGTAGAGTGTTCTTATGCTTATTACTTACAGTGGGGCCAAAGTATATCTGAGGAGGGTACTTGCATTTATTAAATTATCATCATAGTATGTTATGGAATGTAGTCTGAATTCCCCAGGAGGTAGAGAGTGCATTCCAGAGGATTAAGAACAAGTCAGTTCTGATAAAAACACAGAAACCCTTTTTTTCCTTCCAGAGGAAAGAAAAAAAACAATTTTTGGAAGACAGATTTAGTCACCATATTTCATCTTAGCTCAAAACTGTCTTCCCCATCTGCTTTTTTATCTTCAAATATTTTATTTATAAATGATTCATATCTCCCACATGAAATCAGGCACCATAACACCTTTTAGTAAGCATAACAGAAACATTAAAAGAAAGATTAAAACATAATCCTAGATTTCCGTATCTTTTTTCCTGGGAGCCAAAACCTACACTGCAAAGGGTAATCGGTTTATTGGATTTAGACATAGTAAGAAGTCACTGTTGATTTAAAATAGAAAAGGAGGAAATGGAATGAAATGTCCCCCACCTCTATTTATGTCAAACTCTTAACTTCTATAATTCCCTGTCATTATAGTCAAATATTAGAGACAGACACCAATATATTTGAAAGAAATGTTGATTTAGTGTTATATCCAGGCTCATACCATGGAACTTGTAGCTTTGAATTTTAGTTAGCATTTTCCATTCTTTGGCTTCTCTTTGAGTACAAGTTATTCCGTATGGTTCCTTTGATACCCTCTTAAAGTGTGGTTCAATTCCCAACAATAGTATAGGTTTGATGCTGGTTTCATTTTTGTATTGAAAGAGTTTGCTAGGTCAGAAAGGACCAGCGAAGAAACTGCTCAAAATAAAATAATTAATTGCCAAATTAACTAAAAAAGCTTTAAAAACCCTTATCTCAAAAATGATCAGTCTCTTAAAAAATGAAAGGACAGTTGGTTTCCTTGGTGATTATTCCAATATAAATCCTTTCATAAAACAGCTGTCTGGGTGATGTTGGAATTCTCAGTGTCTTTGCTTAGAAACAAATGTGCATATTAATACATTATTCCTAAATAGAAAAAATGTGTCCCAAGTAAATCTGATGCTCAAATTGCATGATTTATTGTAGAGAGATATTTTTGTGAAGGTTGTGGAATCTTACTGACATGGGGTAAAACCAGTGGTAGGTTGCTATTGGTTTGCTCCGTATCGGGTGAACCGATAGCAGCAGTGGTGGCAGGCTCCGCCCCCCCATCTAGACACTTCTGTGCACAGAATAAATCTTCTGTGCACAGGATAAATGTTCAACACAGTGAGGGAACAGTGTAAGTTTGGATGAAATGTTGGAAATCTATTAATAGACAATATACTCATCTGTTCACCTTGAAAGCAAATGAAGCAGCAATGATGGCATAGCAATGCCGTCATTGCTGTGCCCAATGGATATTTAAATAAATTGGTCATAATCACTATTTTTGTTCCACACAACAAAATTCTTAATTCAAAAGAATCCATATGAATACATTAGAAAGCTCTGCTAACTTGGTTGTCTACTTTCATATTGCATGGTCATTGCAAGTTTATGAAAATGAATAAAACTAATTAGAATCTTTGTTCTTTTTTATACTAATGTGTTAACAAAGAAAACATTCCATACATGACACAAAGGTTCTCTACAATCATCTCTCATTCTATTTCAATTTTATTTCAATTCATTTTTTTTCTCTGGGGTGTAAATCACTCTTTAATAATTAGAGTACCTATTCAGTAACACTACAGAATTTATGTATACATTGTTCAGATACATTTCCATGGCACCTGAAAGGAATTAGGCCATGGCAATATGCATAATAAAACAGCTTCTTAATTCAAAAATGTGTTTGCTACATACAGTGATTGTTGTAAAGATACATTCAGTGTTAATGACGCTTCATGATAGCCTCATATTTTGATTTGTTCTTTCAGTTCCTTAGTTCATAGAATGGTTCTTCCATTTGATACCATTTGCAGGTTGTTAAAGACCCCATAGGGTCGCGATGGGTTGGACACAACTTTGCAACTAATAACAAAAGACTACCAGCCTTACAGTTCTGACCTGGAAAAATCTGGGTAACCACTGCTTTCTGGTTAACCAGAAAACTCTGCTTTATAGGGGTTATTCAGGTGCAGCCCAGGTATGATAGTGGGCATAGAAGCCCACTTCAGAACATACACAAAAATTGTAAAGACACATTTAGTTAGGACAGGACAAAGATGAAAAAGGAAGCAGGGTTTTAGAAAGCAATTTGGAAGGGAAAGGAAAAATTAAAGGGGTATATAAATATGATTAAATAAATAAATAAATAAATAAATAAATAAATAAATTTCAAAAGCAACTTTACAGTACCTTTAGAGGTAATCTCAGTATAGAAATAAAGTTGTATTACATGTATTACACTGAATAAGGCTAAAAATAAAGAAAAATATCTAAATTTGGGTGGAAATCTAAGATCACATGAGCAAGGTGTATTCAAAAGAATAGTATTTTTGAATATGAATAATATTTGAATAATATTTTCTCTTCTTGCACTCTCTGGTATCCTCAAGCCTCTTTATTTTCATATTTGGGAAGAGATCCAGAGGCAGATGCAAGCTTGATGGATTTCACTGGGAACTCCCCTTAGCTATATATTTTATCATCTCTGTCACTGAGTGATCATAAAAGTTTCCCCTTCCTAGGTCTTTCCCTCTCTGGCTTTGTTTTCATTGCATCTATCACTGACCTGACTGGGGAAAAAAAGAACAGTAGCAAAGCTGGCAGATGTGTAAATTACATAATTTTCAAGGAACTGGAGCCAGATCATTAAACATTTTTTTCTCCTCATGCATTAATAGTATTGATGAATCCTTCATGAATGTACAATTAAAATTTCCCAGGCCTTTAGTTACATAATATAAAGTATTATAAGGTAATATTATGATAGGCAATATTACAAAGCAAATATTATAAATATAAAGTATATAAGAAAGTACATATAGAAAAAGAGGGAAGAAGAAAAGGAAAATGCTACAGTACATAGAGAAGAAAAATAAGATTTTCTATTTCATTGTAATATGTTTTTCTTACCATATTGTCTCTAATTTGACAAACAGCACTAATGAAAACAGTGAACATTAATTTTTGAAAAAACTGAAAAATTCAAGCATGTCATAAAAAGGATGCAAGATATTGAAGGTGTGATCTTGAAAGCATCTAGTCTTCTTAATATACCAACATAAACATATACTGGAAAAGTAATAGTCATCAGAGTAGGTCTTGATGCTTGGAAAAATCAATGGAGGCTGGCAGGAAATAGGATGGATAGACATTATCATTGATGGTACAAGCATAATCTTACAGGAAAGGGGTGTTGGTCCTACCTGATACACTCATTTTCAGGTATGGGATGGAGGACAAGAGAGAGAGTCAACCCATGCCTGGAGCCTGGAATCCCTAGCCTAGAAAATCAAAGAAGCAACTGCTCACAGGTCGTAGGCTGAATCCCAGGGCCTGATCTATCAAGTTACAGTCAGGAGTTGGTAGATAATCAAACCCTCCACATTTAATCACCAGAGGCAGGTAAGGTTGGAGTCAGGTAATGAGGGCCTTATCCTGGAAAGGTGCCTAGCCCCAAAATGTGACAGCTACTGATGGCCTCCTTGAGAAGGAAACATGCCAACACTTTTAATAAAGACACAGCTGCCCTTAGGGAAGAACAGTAGCTAGTGACTACCCTTCTATTGGAAACAACTCTTCAACCCTGCACTTTCTCTTCTTGTGCCTTGCTTTCTGTTATGCTCCTTGACTCTTGGATTGGTTGAATACTTTCCCTGCTATTAACTTCTAGAACAGGGGTGGGCAAACTTTTTGACTCGTGGGCTGCAGAGGGTTCTAAAATTTGACAGAAGGGCTGGACCAGTAGTAGATGGATGGAGTGTTTTGGTAATTCACCTCC
>JANHFP010006149.1:89165-103113 GCA_032468135.1 Calamaria suluensis | reverse complement strand
CAAAGAATGATTAGATTGTACGTGGGGATCCATCTTCTGAGCTATTAACCGTAAGTTGGTGTGATTTGTCATTTTTATGTTTGCATCTTTTATCACTTTCAGAGAAAGGTAACCTTGCTTAGCCATTTAAAACATGTCTCAAAAATAATAATCAAAATCCCCTCATGTACACATTTTTTCTCCAATAGAAACTGTAAGCATTTAATTGGTTAATGCATCCTAGCAATCTTTTTAACCTGTAGCACAGAAGCATACATAGCATTGTGATCTGCAAAGCTGATAAGCCTTTGTTTTTTCCCCCTCCCTTCTGAAGCCCTGTAGTTTTGTTTCAAGGATACTAAAGGTACGGTCTATCAGGCTACCATAGTCGGTTTATCAGTACTGGAAAATTTCAAGCTATTCTGATGTATTTATCTTGTTTCACGCATGGAATTTGACAGGGTGGTTTTCCACTGTCTTCCGTTTCTATTGCCTTGTTTTTTCCTATTACTGTGAAATCAGAGGAAATAGTAAAACAAATGCTTTGTTTTTAAGCACAGTATTTTGGAATTGTGGCTGTCAAGATTGCCGTGATGGATTGGATTTTAAAAGACACAACTACATTTCTATCTCTATGGGTAATCCTCAATTTATGATCAAAATGAAGCCCAAAATGTATGTTGTTCAGTGAGAAATTTATTAAGTGAGTTTTGCCCCGTTTTACAAGACTTTTCTTGCCATATTTCTTAAGTGAATCATTGCAGTTATTAAATTAATAACACAAAAAGTCAATCTGGTTTCTCCATTGGCTTTGCGTGTCAGGAGGTCACAAAAGGCAGATGACATGACTCCTGCGACTGTCATAAAGGCGACTCAGTTGTTAAGCAACTGAGTCCGAATGTAAACCACGTAATCATATGGATGCTATAACAGTTGTAAGTGTGGAAAATGGTTATAAGTCACTTTTTTCAGTGATGTCGTAACTTTAAATGGTCACTAAATGAACTGTCGTAAGTCGAGGACTACCTGTATAAGGTGGGTTGCCTGTGGCTTTAATATACCTTTTGAATATTTGGAGTATTTGTAATGCACACAAATTGAGTTATAGGTAGTGACATAGATGTCCCTGGGGAGGACTAGAAAAATTAGGATTCCTCTTGCACCATATTATCAAAGCCCATCCCTATTGTATGTATGTCACTGCTATCCACAAACACAAAAGGAAAAGAACTTTGTTTGTGGTCACCATCTTGAGATCTTGAGATTCCAGAGAATGGCATCTCCACTCTTTTCCTACTTGCTTCCCTTCAGGCCCTCAGCAAACATAGCCTTTCTCATGGGTGTCTGCAGGAGGGAGGAGGGTCCAAGTTACGAATGTGCATCACAGAACCTGTTGTCCTATTTTCTATTTCTAATTTTCCATTAGAGATTTAGAAATTGTCAGTGTCCGACTCAAAAGAAGAGGAGGAACAGCTGGCAGAGAGCAATGTGTGGGAAAAAGGGGCTTCAGATGAAGGTAGAAAAGAGCAGGGCCAGGCTGGGCCAAGTGGAGTGGAGGCAGACCCAGAGAGAAGTTTGGATGAGGAACCAGGCCCACCTCCTCTCCATCCTAGGCAGCATAGGCAGGAGAGGTGGTGGTTGCAGAAAAGCCTACTCGGGAGAAAATTATTGATGGGACACAGCTGTGTCAGTTGGATTATAAGCAAGTGTTTTGCAAAGGGTTGCTGCTGGATTCAAAGTTGAATATCATGAGTTACCTGCCGTGGTTTCTGGCTTCCTTGTTTTCCTGCCACGTTTGTTGCAATTAGTAGCCGAAGGACTTGCTTACCTCTTGGGTGATTAATTCTAAGTGAGGTGTAAATTCATCTTGTCTGCAGCCAGCCAACTCAAGGTCTGTGTAATTTTTTGTTCACGCAGAAAAAGACTTATCAGATACTTTGGGGGAGCTGGGGTTGATATATAATAAAGACTGCTGCTAAGGATTGAGTTGTGTTCCTTTCCATAATGCATGCTGGGTCGTAACATAAATTCCTAAACAATTTCCATGTTTCTATGGCCATTCTTGATGCAGGAGGACCCAAAATGCTTCCACCTACGCTCAGTTTCACATAATTTAAAACATTTATGAGTTTGTTTGTTTTTATAAAAGTCCCATTTGCTGTGAAAAACCTTCAGTTATGTTCTCTGGCTCTCCACCCTTCTCAGAAAAGTAAAAAGACATAATAATGACCTGCTCATGAGAAGACCTGCAATGTTAATTAGTTTTTGTTGAAAAACTAAGGAAGCCTCTTTGTCTGGAGTATTTGTATTGACAAAGGTAACATATACTGACACAGAAATTCTCACTTAACAAAACCAGCATGTCTCAAGCTTCCCATATCTGCCTCCTGGGCTTTTTACTCACAACATTCCATCCTTTGTTCTTACCTGCATCTACACTGTGATGTCAACACAGGAAGTCATGGCTACACCCAACATTGTAAATGACATGCTTTGGTTGAAATGTTTGAAGGCCTATTGAACAGGTATCAAACTCGATTGCGTCACGTGACGTATCACATCATTTTTTTTTTGCCTTTGACTCCAGCAATTCACATCTCAAACTGGCTAGTTTTAAAGGCCTCAGCTCAGCTGCATCCCATTCCTCACTTCCTCCTGAGTTGACCTTTTTCTAAAGCTCTCTTGTCCCTGCGTCTCTGTCTTGGATCGGGGGGGGGGGGGGCTGCTCCCATTTCCTCCTCTGAACTCCCTCTCTCTGGTTCCGCCCCTAGTTCACTGGGTCCAGCCTGGGCCTCCTCTTCGCCATCCTCATCCTCAGCTCCACCCTCCCACTCAATGCTCTTTACCACCTGTTCCTCCTCGACCTCTGAGTCAGACGCTGACAGAGGCATAACACTGTGCCCCACCCCAATAAACTTATGTTATGGGCAGGCTTTCCAATTACTGTGCCTCTTAATAATTAGAAGTGCTGCTCTTAAAGAGAACACTTAGCAAATGTCTCCATTAACAAGTTTCGGGTCCAATTGTGGTTGTAAGTCAAGGTCTAACTTTTATACTGTGTCTTCTGATATCCACACATTTTTTTCATACTACTCTTGTCTTCAGTCAAACAGATTTTGAAGATTTTTTTTTTGAAATGGCGCACATTTGTATAATGTCTGATTGCCAGAGGTAAAAAATAAGAAAAGTAAAATTCTCTTTTAAAACCAATGTCACATCTCTAGAAAAAGAGGGGATTCAGTCTAAGATAATGTTTCTCTTGTTTTAAACCAGAGGTTCCCAAACTTGTCAGCTTTAAGACTCATGGACTTCAACTCCCAGAATTCCCCAGCCAGCTATGCTATCCACAAGTCTTAAAACTGACAGGTTTGGTAACCTCTGGTTTAAACCAAAAGACTAAAGACAGGTTGTAATTTTTGTGCAGTGCAAATAACATGGTAATGTTTTTAATAAATTTATATTGTATTTAATTAAATTTGTTTGCCGCCCATCGCTTGGCAAATACTGTGGGTGGCAAACATCTAAATAAGTGTTTATGCTGCCTGGCACTCAGGAATAAATGATTGTTGCCATTATTTTCCTTCCACAGCTTGCAGTAGTGAGTCACTAACTGCAATGTAAATATTTTTATCCCAGGTTCTAAAGTTGTGGAAGAATTTCAAAAATTTAACCAGAAGTAGTAATGGAACCAAATTAATGAGCTCAACTGCAGTGGCTGTCATCCAACGACAAGGTGTCAATTAGATGGATTATTTCCCCAATATGAATCTGTGACATTTCTGTGACAGGTTCTTTGTGCCCCATAGCTTTTCAGCAATCGTTTTGAGTCTTGGCTCTTTCAAACACAATGATGGAAATGAATAACGGGTTTCATGGAATAAAAATCAGGGTTCACTGAATCATTTTAAAAATGAAGGAAAACAGTGAATAGAATAGAACAGAACAGAACAGAATAGACTTTTTTTTACTGGCCAAGTATGATTGGACACACGAGGAATTTGTCTTGATGCATAGGTTCTCAGTGTACATAAAAGAAAAGATATGTTCATCAAGATTCATAAGATACATCACTTAATGATAGTCATAGGGAACAAGTAAGCAATCAAACCATTGCTTGGGAGAAGCAGGAAATCCTACTTTATTGGTTTCTCTGTTTGTATGCTACCTGTGCCTACATCTCTACTTAACCTATATGTGCAACATTTAAAAATCCACAAAATCACAATAAAGCAAGTCACAGTAAATAGAACTATGCTGCATTCGGTATGACCCAAGCATAGCTCATAAAGTCATCTGCTACAATGTCCTACCTGTCAAGGACTACTTCAGCTTCAACTACAACAATACACAAGCAGACAAAAGATACAAACTTAAAGTGAACCTGCAGAAAATATGACTTCAGCAACATTCAGTAGTTAATGTCTAGAATGCACTACCTGACTTTCTGGCCTCATCCCAAAACCCCCAAAATTTTAACCTAAGACTGCCTACTATTGACCTCATCCCATTCCTAAGAGGTCTGCAAGGGGAATGCATAAGAGCACCAGCGTGCCTACGATCCCTTTCCTAATGCTCCCTTTAATTGTATTCATTTTATGTAATCAATTCATACTTGTACTTAGTGTACTTTTCAGAGGTCCAATATTGTTCTATGTACAATCCTTGTTTTATTGATTTCATGTAATATTCTAATTTTCTGAGATTGTGAATTTGGAGTTTTCATGAACCATAAGCCATAATCATCAAAATTATGACAAGATAGCTTGAACTATCTTGCTTTGAATGTAATGAGTCTATCTCATATATTAGTTTCACCTTTTAAGTTTCATTACTGAAATAAATGAACTTTTGCACAATATTCTAATTTTTCGAGTTTCACCTGTAGTAAAGAGGTGACGTGTTGACCATCTGTGCACTAGGCCAGTGGTCACCAACTGGTGGTCCATGGACCACAAGAACATTTTGATGGTCCACAGAAAAAATATTTACATTTTTTATATTGCACTAAATCAGGGGTCCTCAAACTACTGCCCCTTGGCTGGATATGTGCAACCAACGCTTGTATTGCTGCAGAGAGTCTCCCCCTTCAGGGTCTTTTTGTACAGGTCGGAGGGGGGCAGAAATTCTGACTTGGGGCCTGCTTCAACTTCCTGGTGCAGGGTTTTGGGTGAAACCTGGAAGGAATCACCACTAGTGGCGAACAGCCAGAGCAGCCCTGTTCCAGTGGGGCTGCATCATGGCCTGGAACAGGCTGACCATCTCATCCTGATCAGCCTCCAGGCACCAATACCTGGCCTTGCACTCCTGCAGATCTTCCCACTGCATGGAAAGCCTATGCTCCTACAGTCCTCAGTGAGGTGCTTCTGCTGAGCCTCCTTTTCGGTCAGATCCAATTTGAACTGAGCTCTTTTGCCAACTCTTTCTCATGGTGGCTGCTTAGCTCCAACAACTGCTTCCTGTTGGGGCCCTAAGGATCCCAGACAGGCAGTGGAGGAGGGACTGGGAGGGGAGGGGTGAGTAGAGATCAGCGAGGCACCCCTCAATGTGAGTGACATCAAGTTGACCACGCCCACCCAGTCACATGACCACCTAGCCATGCCCACCCAGCTAGTCATTAATCAGATCATATTAGTGGTCCGTGGGATTTAAAATTGTGAATTTAGTGGTCCATGAGGTCCAAAAGGTTGGTGACCCCTGCACTAGGCAACGAGTCATCTCCTTTTTGAGACAGTTTTCATTGTAACTGGAACATCCCGTGACATTAGTTTTCAGTTGCAGCAAATTTACAATGAAGAAATCTTTAGGATAAAGGTAGTCATTGAAGGAAGGTAGATATGCCAAAGCACAGGAAAGATGAATCGGGGGGTGGGAGGGGTGGACCTTGTGTGTCAGAGTGAGCATTTGCCTATATAGCATTCCCAGGAATAGCTGGGCCCTAATACCCTCTTCCCCACATCTTTTTACCTCATATAGAAAGATTTCTAAAATAAAGACTTAACCACAATTGTCCGATGACTAGGAACCTAGTTCCAAAGATCTACCTGTTGGGATGGACGCTTGGTGTCATTGTCTCCCTGGCTTATAGAGATGGTGACGGAATTAAGCAAATGTAGACTTCCGGCTCAGTGTCCAGTGTTATCTTTTCCCATCCCCCCTTTAACAAAAAGAAACAGATACATCTAGTACGAATCTTTTTTGGAAACTTTCCTAATGGCATGTTTGGCCTTCAAATGGTTTTTCCTCTTTTGTTTACTTCCCACCTCCACCTCTTCAGTCTCACAAAACCTTGCAGGATTCAAAAGGATTGTAAAGAATTTTCTCAGACCCTTTTCTCAGCTGCTGTCTCTAAAGTGGGTGGTGTGGGAAGCCAAGAGCTTTATGAAAAACATGTCTGGGTTTTTAAAAGACACACCTGCCTGAATCTGTAGACTTTAGGTGGAATATGCAGCTCAGCCCAACAAATAGGAGCCAGTAGGGTGGTGTTTTTTTTTCTTTTTCCTTATTGGGTGGTGCCAGGACAGAGATAGCTTCACATTTAAGACCAACCCAGATGCGCCATGGTGAATGTATAAAGGATTCCAAATCCCTACTATTCTCATCAAGGACTGAAACTGAAAACAAAAGATGTGGAGAGAGGAGATGTTGCAGGTCACAAGCAAAATATAAGAGAAAAATAAAATTCTGGCTTATCTATCTCCTATTCTGTGTAGCATGGAAAATAACCATAGGTCTCATTGAATACTTGAACAGGGTAGAAAATTACAGCCAGCAATCAAGAGATGGAATTGAATTTCAGGACTGAGTTGCATACTAACTTGCTCCCTTACTCTCTCGTTTCTTTATTCCAGCAGGCCTAAGCCGTGCTGGCTTACCTTTTGGCCTGGTTCGGCGGGAACTGGCATGCGAGGGCTATCCTATTGAGCTGCGTTGCCCAGGCAGTGATGTCATCATGGTGGAGAATGCTAACTATGGTCGCACAGATGACAAGATCTGTGATGCTGACCCCTTCCAGATGGAGAATGTCCAGTGCTACCTGCCGGACGCCTTCAAAATCATGTCCCAAAGGTAAATGGCTTTATAAGTCTCCGGAAAATTTTATGGAGCAATCCTTCTTTCATAATCTTTCTCTGTGTCATGCTAGTAAGTCCCAAAAAATGATGGACAAGTTGCCAAAAAAGAAAATCTGAGCAGTTTTGCAATTCAATGTCTTAAAAATAACAGTGATGACTGTTATTATACCAATGTACAATGTTAAAAATTTTGGCTCATGGACTATGGTTAATTCTCACATAATACTGGAATTCAGGGTGACTCTGAAGCAAAATGCAAGGAACTTTATTGTAAGGATGAACAAGGGATATCCTTTATTCCCGGTCACTTGAAAATAAAGGTAGAATTTAATACTATCATCATCATCATCTAGTATAGCTACGGTCATATGGTGGTTGTATTTGGTTCAGTTTACCAAGGTTTTTCTGCAACTAGATTTCATATAATGAACCCTGCATGAAATTAAAAGGAAATCCACTTACAACCTTCAGCTTACTGAAGATGTTTGAAAATCTGTTTCATTATAGATACCAGAGCCTATTTTGTCCAGGAGAGGCTGACAAAAGACAAAACGTGCATATGTTTTGGAGTAAATGAGCAGAAAAGGGTGGTTGAGTGGGTCACCTCAAACAGAATAAATTACAAAGGAGACTTTGGAATCCACAGCACTGAAAATGACAACTGCTCAACAATTCAAATCTCAGCCAGTCTACCTTCATTGTTTTGACCCTAAAATAATTCAAGTTTATACAAGCCATCAACTATTCTTTTTATTATTCCTCATTAAATTTTCCCTGAAGTCTCCTCATATTCCATTATGTATACAGGTCAGGTTTTCAAAGACTTTCCAGGAAATCTTTCCATCTAAGTAGTTTGACAAGGTAACTACTTTAATGAGAAATAGTGTGGATAGAATCCATCTCGATTTCAGCAATGCTTTTGACAAGCATTTTGACAATGCTTTTGAATGTCCCCAGAACATTATCATTGACAAGTGGGATTTAGATGGCATGAGATAAAGGAAGCTCTAGAACTTGCTTTATGAATAAATACTGAATGAATACTCCATTCAGTATTAATGGCTCTAGATCAGGGATGTCAAACTCAATTTCATTGAGGGCTGCATAAAGGCTGTGGTTGACGTCGGGAGGGGGGGACGTGTGGCCACTTGGGGGAGTGTAGCCAGCTTGACACCACATTTCCTCTTTGCATTGGGTAGACTGGGCTGAAACTACCCTGGCCTGAACTTTCCTGTACACATTGAGTAGACCAGGACGGCCCCATGGGCCAGATCCGACCACATTGTGCCCACAAGTCTTGAGTTTGAGTTCTAGATCAAGTTAGACAGCAGTAGCTAGGGAGGACCAGCAAGGATTTAACTCAAGGCAGTACTATTAACATGTTTATTAATGACCTGTGCAATAGGATTGGTGGGCTATTTCTCAAATTGATTTAAGAAACAACATTGGGAGATCTGGCCAACCCTCAGAAAATAATATGCATGGGTTGGAGGACTGGTTGGAGAAAAAACAAGATGTCCTCACAGGGAAATAAGTAAGGTATTGCATTTTCGGAGAGAAAGTTCATTGGGCAGGTAGAAGATGGCTTGGAAGCACTAACTACGTAAGATAATGACGGGTGTGATCAGTGAGCCAGCAGTGTGACATGCCAACTAAAATGATTAATGCAGTTCTGGACTGCTTTAGTAAGAGCATTGCTTCAAAGACGCATGAAGATCTTATTCCCCTTTGCTCTGCACTAGTTAGTACCTGGAGTTCTGTGTATAGTCCTGGGCACTACATTTCCAGAATATTGACTGGTTAGAAGGACACTGGTTTTCAATATTTTCTTCACTACAGATTCTCTTTAAATGCCTTTTGTGGCCATGGACCATGGCCCCGGGCTTAACTCAGGATTTAAATCACAACATTTCTTCAAGGCTTCATGGACTACAGGTTGAGACCACCAGGTTAGAACATATCCAGAGGAGAACAATAAGAATGATTCAGGTATTTGAAGACATACTTTCGTGAGGACAGATGGAAGGGATTTGGAATGGTCAGTCTGGAGAAAAAACAAGAGAGCAGTATTTAGGTATACAAAAGGTGCCTTGGTTAGCAAGTGTTTTTTCCATTGCCATAGTGATTAGGATGCATCTAGTTGCTATTGTTAATGCATTGTGCAGCAGGATGACATGTGGTCAAAACATAAGGTTCCCAATTGTCTTCAGGCAAGTGAGAGATGAAGTGCCCATTTAGTGAGCTGCATCTGTCATTCCTTTTCCCTAAACAGAAACCAAGTGAAATTTAGGTCTGGTTGTAAAATATACAGCATGACCATCATGTAAACTTGGGCAAGCGATACTGAATTCTGACAACACAACTTTTCTTTTACTTTATTTTTTCCCCATGGCTTTATTTAAATGCTTTGTTCTTTTAAAATGTGATTAACACGTGAAATATCTTCTGAATCTCTGAAGTATATGAATTTGTTTGAAAGCCAGTTTGAAGTAGTGGTTAAATGCATCCAACTGGAATCTAGGAGACTGTGAGTTCTAGTCTTGCGTTAGGCATGAAAACCAGGTGGGTGAATTTGGTCAATCACTGTTTCAGCCCCAGGAAGAATGCATGGACAAACCACTTCTGAAAACATTGCCAAGAAAAGTGCAGAGATCTGTTCAGACAATTGCCAGGAGTCAGGACTGACTCAAAGGTGCACACAAACATTCACACAAACACACACACAATTTTATAGCAGACATAGCAGATTGGGCAATATTTTTTCCCCAGGAAATTCCTTAGCAATTCTTGCTCATACCTTTTGCAATTTTAAGGAGGGTTCAATTTTAAGGAGGTGGCTAAGACAGCTGAGCTTGTCGATCGAATGGTCGGTAGTTCAGCAGTTCGAATCCCTAGTGCCGCATAACAGGGTGAGATCCCATTACTTGTCCCAGCTTCTGCCAACTTAGCAGTTCGAAAGCAAGTAAAACTGCAAGTAACAAAATAGGGGCTACCTTTGGTGGGAAGGTAACAGTGTTCCATGCACCTTTGGCGTTTGGTCAAACCAGCCACATGACCATACTGATGCCTTTGGACAGCGCTGGCTCTTCGGCTTTGAAACGGAGATGAGCACAGCCCCTTAGAGTCGGGAACAACTAGCACATATATGCAAGGGGAACCTTTACCTTTACCCTGTTAGCAATTCTTGACTGGTGGGCAGTGGGCGGTGATCTCACATTGGGAGTTTGCAGAACATGAAGGGATTTTGGATCTAGTTTGCCCTGGATTCTGCCCAGATTCTGAATTCACCCAATTAATGAACCTGGGAATTAGGATTGTTTCTTTAGAAACAGAGATATTCAGAATGCTTATTTTCCCCACACGCACGCACACACACTTGCCAGTGATGGGAATATCTTTATTCAGTATACTGCAGTTTTTCATTTCTTTTATATCGTCAGCATCCTCTGTACAGTATTTATTTTAGAACCAACATTTTTCTCTTCTCTCCAAGATAGAAAGCTTTTTTTTTTCAGAATAGTCACTCATAAGCAAAAAGAAATGTGATAAAAGACTTGCAAATTTAATATTTGAAATCTCCAAAAGTGGATTATTTACACCCAAGAGTCTTAAAGGGGTTTCATTTCAGTATGCCTTTTTGTGATCTTTGAAAAATCATTGAGGACAGGTGTGGAGCCAGAGGATTGGAAGAGGACAAATGTTGTTCCTCGCTATCGTAATTCATGCCTTCATCACCTGCAGTGAACTCTACATGGGTCAGCATTTAAGACCATCGAGAAGCTATAATTGGTTCAAACTGCAGCCCCTTGCTTGTTAGTGGCACACATCATCAGGAATATTTTACAAGGCCCTGCATTAATTTCTAAAAGGCTTCTGGGTGCAGTTCAAGTTGTTGGTTCAGACTTGTACATTCCTATATGATTTGACACTTATGTACCTCCAAGACTACATTCTCCAGCCTGAATTGAACTGACCAACTCATTTGTTCAGGAAAAACTGTTGGCAGTGCCCCATCTCCATGAGGGGGACTGAAGCACGGAAGGCCTATATTATTATTTTTTTGCAACAGCATTGCCATCCCAATTAAGATCTGCTGTCCCCCTTGGTGTGCTCGTGGAAAATGCTGAAAACTAACTCTTCCAAAGAGCTTTTGTAGCCTGACTAGGTGTCCTTTGGTTTATATTATTTTATTATTTTTACTTGCTTTGGGCTTTGATTGGTTGGAATATTGTTATTTATTTATTTATGGACAACCTATTGGCATTATATGGACATTTTTGTTGCATTATTATTATCATTGTTATTGTTGTTAAGCACCAAGAGTCCTAAAATACAGCGGGTTACAACTTGAATGAATGAGGGGAAAAAAGAGGGTCCAAATAATTACAGACTGGTCAGAGGGGGCGGACAATAGTGTAGAACAGTTTTTTAAGCAGATTTTTTAATATGGGCCAGATTGTACTGCCATGAGCTAGATACAGACTGATTGAACAATCATAATGAGCGTAGTCATGTATTCAAGCTAGGAGAATGTGTGGCAGGGGTATAATGCTCCCAGTTCAGACCGGCTTGGCCGATCCGGTAGGATGCCGGCGGGTGGTTCGGAGAACTAGTAGCAAAAATCCCTGACCCCGCCCCCACTGTGCGATCATCGAAGGGTTTCTATTCCAGTGGATACTTAGGTAGAAAAAAAAAAGGCTTTTAAAATGGGGGGGGGGAGCCTCCCGTGATTGCCAGCAGCTCAGCTGGGATCATGGGAGGCTTTCTCACATTTTAAAAGCCTTTATTTGCTACCTATTCCAGCGAATACTTGGATAGAAAAAAAAGGCTTTAAAAAAGTAAAAAAAAAAAAACCTAAAAATTGGCCACACCTACCCAGTCACTTGACCTGCCTACCACCAAGCCATGCCCACAGAGCCAATAGCAACAAATGTTACATTTCATCACTGATGTGATATTGTGAAGCCCTGTCTTAGGCACTATACCGGGGTGTCAAACTCAAGGCCCGTAGGCCAGATTCGTCCCGCAGGGTCCTTAGATCTGGCCCTGGAAACAGTGAAGAACTACAGTGCCTCTGCCAGCAAAAATGCAATCCTCCCAAGCTCTTTTTTCACTGGCAGAGGGTTGGAGGAGGACGTCGCAGCAAAAAGCTGAGCTTGGGAGCCCATTTTCACTGGCATGAGTATAGGAATGAAAGAAGCCATACTGAGCAAAAAGGACCTGAGTGTCTTGGTGAATCCCAGGATCAACATGAAGTAAGAAAAGTAATCATATATCTCTGTTCTACATAGGTTCAGACAACATCTACTAGAATATTGTGTCCAGTTCTGGGTGCTGCAATTTAGGAAGGGCATTGACAAATTAAAGCATGTTCAAAGGAGGGGCATCCAAAAATGATGAGGAGCCTGGAAGGGAAATTTTAAAAGGAACACTAGGCAATATGCTTAATTTGCAGAAAAGAAGACTGCAGGGAAATATGATAGCGATCTTTCAAGTATCTGAATGACTGTCAAGTAGAAAGCTGGGCGGAATTGTTTAGAGTATTTCAGAAGATAGGACAAAAACTACTTACATTACAACAATGTAGATATTGATTTGCCCTAAGAAAGGACTTCAAAATGGGAAGAGTTGTTCAACTGGGTATTGGAAGGTCTTGGGACCCTCCTCTGTTGGAATTATTTAAAGAGATGCTGGTGGCCATCTGTTGGAGATGCTGTGCCAATGCATTCCTGCACTGGACAGGAGCTTAGACTAGGGCAGGGGTCAGCAAACTACGGCTTTGGAGCCGCATGTGGCTCTTTCACCCCTCTGCTGCGGCTCCCTGTCACTCAAAATTTGTGTCACAACCGGCAATGTGCTGCACCCACCAGCACACAATTTATTGAGCTTTTCAAATCCCGGTAGGCCAACTATGGATAAATCCAAGGAAAGAAAAGTTTCAGAAGAAAACGTAACATTTGATTCAACTACATATGCTAGTTTTGTGACCACTCAGGAAATAGTCCGACATGGGAACGGTTTTTGTGGCTCCCGGTGTTTGCTTTTCTGTGGGAAATGGGTCCAAATGGCTCTTTGAGGGTTTAAGATTGCCGACCCTTGGACTAGGGGATCTTCATGGTACATCCCAATTCTTACGCTGTATGATTTGAGAAATATAAAGAACTTCCAAATACGGCATAGTAAATAAAACAATAAAAATTCTAAAAATCTCTGACTAAAAACAGAGTGCCAGTTTGGTCTGGAGGTCAAGATACCAGGCTATAAACCAGGAGACTGTGGCTTCTATTTCCAACTAAGGCACCAAGCCAGTTGGGTGATCTTTGGCCAATCACTCTTTCTCAGCCCTAGGAAGGAGGAAATGGCAAACCATTTCTGGAATATTGCCAAGAAAACTGCAAGGATTTCTCCAAGAGTCAACACTGACTTCAAGGAACCAAAAACAACAATTAAAAATATAATTGTTTGCTATATTCCTGCATTTTAACCAGGGGTGAAATGCTACCGGTTTGGACAGTTCAGTAGAACCTGTAGCAGAGATTGGGGCAGGTTCGCAGAACTGGTAGCAATCGCTGGCTAGCCATGCACCCAAACCAATCCGTGGCACTGCCATGCTTGACTGCCTTCCGCGCTGCCTTCCCATTGTCCCCATGGCCAGCTTGTGAAGGCAGGCAAGCGGAAAACAGCGCAGAAGACAGGTAAGCATGGCACGGCTGTGGGAAAGGGAGATAGCAACCTAATTTCTTCCCTGCAGCTCTGCCAAGCTTGCCTACCTTCCGCGCTGCCTTTTTCTGCAGCATTTCCCTCCCCTCTTTGGATTGTCCTGCAGGGGAGGTCTGCCTTTGCAGAAATCAGGCGGGCGGTGAGTACAGAGGATTCGTTGGGGGGGGGGATGCCCAGCC
>JANHFP010006149.1:58084-73713 GCA_032468135.1 Calamaria suluensis | reverse complement strand
AACAAGGATTAAATTCAGAGGTTTAAAATTACTCCAAAAGTTACAGGCAAAAGCCAGTTTAATGCATACGTTAAGGAATCAGGCAAAAACTGGGTGAAATCTTGTCCCGCCTTATGCATGAAGCCAGCTGGGTGAACAGGGGTGGGTTTCAGCAGGTTTTGACCAGTTCTGGACAACCAGTATCAGAAATTTTGACTGGGCCCACCCCCATCTATTCTCTGCCTCTCGAGCCCCAGCTGATCAGGAGGAAATGGGGATTTTGCACTAGCCTTCCCCTGGAGTAGGGAGGGAATGGAGATTTTACAGTATCCTTCCCCTGCAATGCCCACCAAGCCATGCCACTCCCACCAAGCCACACCCACAGAACCAGTAGTAAAACCAGTGAAACCCACCACTGAGCAGACCCCTCTCTCATCCCTAGGAAGGAGGCAATTGCAAACCCACTTCTGAATTCTTGCCAAGAAAACTGCAGTCACCAGGAGTCAACATTGACTTGGAAGCACCAAAAGGTACAGGTAGAAGTGTTTTAAGCCCCTTCCTCAGGTCTAATAGGAATGGTGACTGCAATATATTCCATAGTATGACCTTCCCTTGGGCAAAACCAATTGGCTGTTACGGTATTTGTGGTGAGACCCATTAAAAAAATGCCCCGAAGAACCTCCTTCTCATTTTAAGGACTGACTGGCAGTCTTATTTGGTCCTATGCTATGAGGAAGATGATATAGGAACAATACTAACATGTAGACATGTATGTTGATTTATAGTTTACAGAATAATAGTTTTGGTTGGATTCAGAGCAGATGAACTTCTGTGGTCAGGTTGGGTATGTGTTCATAGACATTAAGTAAAGATTTGGGGGGATTTTTTTTTCTTTCCAAGGCCTTACTCTTTCCCTTTCTCATATTTCTGCTTACTCTTTCTCTCTCTCTTCCCCCCCCCCAATTCTTCTCTTTTCTCCTGCAAATGCTTTCCACCCAGCAGACACCCCTTTGTGTTTCGCTCTTTTGTTGTCCATCCTGGTTGGTTTTGATTTTCTGATTTTTCTTTTGAAGGGCAATGTTGCTGGCGCCAGGTTTAAGGGCGGGTGGGGAGGACCCTGCTCACCTCAAACTGTTCAGATGCTGTCAGGAGGGGAGGGACCCCGGGGGAGACCTTCCCCCAGCAAACCCCACACGCTCTCTGCCTTGATGTGACTCCAAAGCGGGAGGGGCTGGTGTTTGTTGGGCTGGCGGGAAGATTGGGGAGGCTGGGAGATGGACAGTTTGAAGGGGGAAAAAATGGTTACTTTAGGGTGGGGGGCAGAAACAAAAGGAATTTAATCTCTTTTCTCTTTTTTTTCCTTCTTGCACCTTTTTTTTCAATATATTTTTTTTCTTCTCTCCCTTCGATGCATAAAGTAGAAGTGGAACAGAAAGGTAAACAACAACATTACCACTGACCCCACCCCTAACCCAGCACCTTGTTTTTTTTTTCTCTGTGGCCATATTTAATGTGACCTTCCTTTCCCTCTTCTCCCTGCCCCTTCTTCTCCTAACCTCCCACCTGCCCTCCCCTTGGCTTCCCTTCCTCTTCTTTCTTTGGTCCCACTAATTCCAATTGGCATCCTCTCTAGAAACAAATCTGCCAATCACTAAACAGCCACTCAGACAATAAAGGAGGTAAAGCCATCATCTAACAACGGCCCTGCCAAACCGTTCCATGTTTCCGTGCTCACATGTGGAGGGGAAGCACCATGAATGCTTGGGCGATGCCTGTCCTTCTCTGGTTTTGCTTCCTTCAGGGGAAATACACTTTTCCAAACCGTACTTGCCTGCGTCTTTTATCATTCAACTGATTTTCTCTGCTCCTTTCTTCATGTTTCCATGGCAACCAACTGGGTACCTTGGCCTACCTCAACCACTTTCTTTCTTTTCTTTCCTTTCTTTCTTTCTTTCTTTCTTTCTTTCTTTCTTTCTTTCTTTCTTTCTTTCTTTCCTTTCTTTCCTTTCTTTCCTTTCTTTCTTTCTTTCTTTCTTTCTTTCTTTCTTTCTTTGTTAAAATGATTGCAATTTTTTTGAAATTACAAAAGAACAATACGTGGTTTTTGTTTTTATTTCACACAGACACACCTGCTTTGATTTCAATTTGGGCATTTTCAAATATTTCTTCCAGGGCTTCCTGTGTACTTTTTAAAGTTTTTACATGCATACATTGATCATTATTACCGTTATGGAAGCCATTTGGTTTTAGACATTCGAGAAGATCCCAGAAGAGATGCATACCATGTTGATCCTATATTCTGCAAAAGTTGGTGCCCTGAAATCAATGGGGCCTTTTTTCCTTCTCCCAAGCTACGTGTTCAGCCTCAAAGTGCTCTCTTGAAATGATAGGATTTGAGTTTTTTTTAAATCCACTATTGGATGTAATGGGGATATTCTTGTGAGCTTCTTACACATTGGAGCCTTCCCCCAACTTCCAGAAGTCTGGATCGACAGTTTCCTGACCATGGTGACAGGAGATGATGAGAGCTGCAGTTTAGTCAGGATGCCACCAGGTTGGGGAAGTCTACAATTAGTAGTATAGTTCCTAAGGAATAGATGCTCATGCTAAGTGGCATCATCCTAAGCAAGGATAAGTTCAGCCTTCGCCATGCTCTGACAAGCAAAGTGAATCATGTGTGGCTAAAGCTGAGCATTAATGACTTCATTTGTAATCCATCCTTCAGTGGAAATTTCACTCAAAGCTTGTACAGTTCTTTGATGAGAATTCCCAAGCTGTATCTCAAATTGAGTTTACTTTCCTTGCGAATATACTCAGAGTTGGCTTGAAAAGCCTTTTTCTCTTTTTGGTGAGCTCTACCTATCAAGATGACATGGAAATTAGATAAGCCCAAAGTAAGAATATGCATGCAGTCAATTATTCTGATATACTAACCACATCAATGTGGGCAATTTTAAATTTTGTACATATTTATTTTCTTTCTTTTTTCCCCTTTTTTCTTTCTTTTTCTTTCTTTCTTTCCCTCCTTCTTTCCTTCCTTCCTTCTTTCCTTCCTGTCTTTATTCTTAATTCCTGATCAAATCCTGGGTGATTTTGTGTTTTTTAAAAAATTCTTTTCCATTTCTGCTTTTTTTTTAATTTAAAGAAAGCTGCAGTCATGATCATTGGCTCTGTCTGTTATTGGGGGAAGATGGGGATGGTGCATGAAGGAAGGGGGTCACTAGATGTGTCGTATTGGCTAGATTTATTAACCTAATGTAAGAATCTGAAATTACAATTGCAATGGGCCTCTTTGAACAAGAGACAAGCTGTCAATTTAGATATAGGAATTCCATCAGTTAATTGCAAGATAGCACAACTAAAAAGCCAGGCTTGATTCTACCCAAACCATGTCTTTCTTTTCTCCCCCTCTCCCCTCTCTTTCTCTCTGTTTAGTTTGTTCTAAAAGCACATTTCTCTTCCCCCCCCCCCATTACATTGGTTTGGAATTTTTCCCCAAAATTGGGGATGGAGGCATATACTTACACTTTTCTTTTCCACAGGTTTCCATGGTTTTTTGGATGTGGTTTTTCACTGATGGTTTCCTTCTCTGTTTCTGACATCTTCTCCCCCAACCCCAGAACACAGTTGCCCCCATCCCGAATTAGAAGGCTGAGTCGGCACTACCCCATCCATGAGGGATCGGAACCAGTTAACGCTTTGTGCTGCCCCTCCCTCTCCAGCGCTTCATTCTTTAATGGTGTGTTTCTCCTCCCTGTGCCAGGAGTCATCCATCCCACCCCACCAACCCAGATGGGAAACTGGGCTGAGCTGAACCTGTGAAGGTCCAGGAAGCTGCTTCGGGGCCATGGTTGCAAAGCAAGTGTTCAGAGCAGAGAGGCAAGATTAGAGCCCTGAAATCCTTTGCATCTTGCCCACCTCTTCTTCCCTTTCCCCCCATCCTATCACATCTCAGGTTCCTTAGCTTCAGAATGGGGGACAAGAAACTGAAAATAGCAGAGATATTCAAGTAAAACCAACCAACCGTTCAGGTCAAATTATATTGCAGCCGACATCTCCAGTTTGATGAGTGAAAAATAAAAAACGGAGGCAGCACATTCACTTGCAGGTAGTCCTCAACCTACGACCACAACTGAACCCAACATTTCTGTCTCTAAGCAAAACAGTTGTTAAGTGAGTTGCACATCTCATCTAATATCTTTTTTTGCCATTGTTATTAAGAAAATCACTTCCGTTGTTAAGTTAGTAACACGGTTGTTAAGTGAATCTGGCTTCCCCATCAACTATGCTTGTCACAAAGTCGCAAAGGGTGATTAGATGATCCCGAAACGTTGAAACTGTCATAAATACATGCCATTTACCAAGCATCCAAAAATTGATCACACGATCATGGGGATGCTGCAACAGACGTACGTGTGAAAAACAGTCATAAGTCATTTATTCAGTGTCATTATAACTTTGGTCACTAAATAAATTATTACAAGTTGAGGACCACCTTTATATAATCAGAGGTGTGTAGATATTTTTACATTAAGTACTATATAGCTGGATGTGTTTGTGAGTTTGTCTGAATCTTTTGCATATATGTAAAAATACACATGTGCAAACAAATACCTTACACAAATGCACAAGAAACATAAACCATAAGCTTCATTAAATTGGAAGTATACTTTTAAATATGGTCCAGCTGTTCTTCTAAGCATCAATAGCTATAAGGATGTGCATCCATCTCCGTGAGTGCTCTTTAGAAAAGCATAAAACTGTAAATCATGACATTCATAGTAGTTCCTGGTCCTGAGACACCTCTTTTTCTTCAGGATTGTAGTGTCCTTACTTGGGCTTAGTTGGCTGTTTTGAAGAAGCAGGATAAGAGAATGGCTCCAGGCAATCTGCCCATTTCCAACCCTATAATTGACAGCCTTATTTGAAAGAAAGGAAAAGCACAATGTGCAATGCATGCCAGAATAGTGACACAATATTTAGATAGTTACACGTAGACCAGCCAACCATTCCTAAGACCTTCTTGCTTCAGAACAATGGCAAATGAAATTCAGAACATCTGGATACTGTTGAATTAGATAAGGCGGGTTAGGAATTGCTAGGCTAAAGGCAACTATCATTTGAAAGTGTCACTTAGAAGAAGACTCTATAGACAAGGACACTCATAAAGTCCCATTAATAAGTACCAAGATGATTTCAAGTACTGGATTAGTTGATAGACGTGGCATTTGGAGCTCACAGGTTCAGACTCTGGCTTTTCACCTATGACTTCTTTTCCAATTATGAGCTATTTCCCTGACACACAATCATCATTTTGCAGGGAAAGGTGGTTGGATTTGGGCATGATATAACATGGGTCCCTGACCACATGGGTCCCTGGCTTTTTATCTTCTGGGGATGTAAGTGGGGGGAGGAGATTCTCCAGCTTGGGAAATCCAACATGGAGCCCTCCTAATAATAAGCAGAGGGGAAAAAAATCCTTACCAAAAGGGGAAAGTCCAGAGTAAATATTGGAGGAAATTTTCATGATTGGTGGGTGATAACTTTAACAAGTCATACACCTTGCTATGGAATCCTCTCTATGGCTAACATTCCTTTCTAGACTTATTTTACAACAGGAGCTACGTAGGCAGCTATTTCTTACATTATGCTCCAGGGTTTTGGTGGTTGGTTTTTTTTCCTGACATGAATGCCAAAAAAACAAAATCAATACTCTTTCTGGGAGTAAAAGTGATCTTTGTTTGAAACATATAAAAAGTGTTTTGTGGAATACAGGTGTCATCAATTTGAAAGTAAAAAATTGTGTTCAGCCAAACTGATGCAACAACGACATGGTCCTGAGAACTAAGTCTTGAAAACCCATGTCAGTAAATGCAAAACCTCTGAAATTGTCATAATTTACACTTTTGTGAGCCGTGAGTAAGTTTGCTCTTGACTTTAGAGGGACTCACTATGGCAAAGTTTGAAAATCATGGATTAGACAGAGATAGATAGCTAATACGAGGAACATCATGCAGTGCTATAAAATCCAACTGCTTCCCATTAAGAGGTTCTTGTCTGGTGATTCACAACAGAAAACACTACAGGGATTTTTAACAGAGTTTGTCATTAACATCTAGGCTAGTTGGCTTCTCTCCTCCTTGACTCGTTGCCATACAGTGGTAAACCCATTTGTCACTTTGCACTTCCAATAGATCAGAAAGCTACTAGATCAAATAGTAGCTCTGTCGGTGTATGCAAGAAGACTAAGTAGATGGTCTTCAAACACCTGGTAGGCAATAACTGAGAGAAACTATTTTTTTTCCTTCCTAATTAAAAGTGAATAGGCAAATTGCAGGTGGTCTTCCTTGGCTTGCTTATATCAATGCAATCTTTGCATGAGTCTCTTAGAGCAGGGGTCTCCAACCATGGCAACTTTAAGGCTGGTGGACTTCAACTTCCAGAATTCCCCAGCCAGCCCAAGAAATTGTGGGAGTTGAAGTCCGCCAGGCTTAAAGTTGCCAAAGTTGGAGACCCCTGGCTTAGAGTACTTAAAAAGTTGAAATGTGTATTCACTGTGGAACATTATAGCTGTAATATGAAATGTAACTTCCAAATAACCATTATCTCTCTCAGCCTGGTTCCTTGAGAATTATTTCCAGTTCTCCAGGAAAGAATGATGTTACTAGTTAGGTTTATAGTATCCAGCATCCTTATTTTTTTGACAGAAGACGGACAACATGTGGGTTGTATGTGGCTACTCCAACCTCATTTTTCCTTCCCTTAGAGCCCCCAAGGTCATAACACTGAATTTCATCAGCATTTTTTTTTTACAGTAGGGGAAGAGCCAAAAATAGATATGTTGACCCTCCAGGGTTAATAACACATTTATTGGGCATTAAAAGACCATCGTCAACTCTAATCAAGCCTGTTTCTTTCATTCTTCAAAATCAGGCTGAACATTTCTGGAGTCATCACAGTGTTGTTGGTCATAGTCCTTGCAGCCTTTGTAGACAAAATAATAATAAAAGTATGGTCCCTACATCAGAAAAGGCCTGGCTCAGCCCTCTTCTAAACTCATTATTACTCACTGTGAATACCTCTTTTCCATTCCATGTATTAGTTCTCCAAATGAGCTCAGGAGGCAGAAATTTGCCAGCAGCTAGAATGGCAGAATATTTATTAATCAGAATTATTTATTATTTACTAAGGATGCAGCACAACATCACCATGGAGACCCAAACACCGTGAATAAGAGTGAACTCACCAGGCTGCTGACTCAGCCCTGCTTCCTCCCTCTGGAGTTATCCAGAGATTGTGACCACTGAAAAGCAACAGCCCATCACACTCTTAAGCTCATATAAATCCCATTGATTTTGAGGAAACCTAAACTTTTTAGCCTGTGCTCAGAATCCCAACCTAATCTCCTTTATGCAAGCATGGGTATGGAATGCATTTCTGTCCATTTGCACAGAAGCTCTGACTGAGTCTGGAAATTTGGGGGAGGGGTATTTGTCAATGTTTATGAGAGCTGGCATTGACAGAAATGCTATTTTCCTCCATGACTCATGCCAGTCTCCTTCCTGGATTACTTGCCAATCATTTCTAAGGCTGTATCTCATCTACTTCCAAATGTGTGGTGGTATGGTTTGATGTGGAATATTAAGTTATGCCCAACTCCAATAAGACGTGCTACATCTGGAGTGTTGTGGCATTTCATAGCAACTGTGCAGATATAATAATGGGAGAGCAGAGAATTCACTACTATATCCACAAAAACGATGGCCAGACATTTTAGGGCTGCTATAACAAAGCCCAAATGCCATTGAGACTGTAGAGCAAGAGAAAAAACTTTCACACTGGAAACTATAAACTAGCACCCAACAGTAACTGGATTGATGGCAAATCCAGTTTCCCCTAGCCGTGCACCAATATGTCAATACTTGTACACCAGAGCAATATAGTCCTGAGTCTTTTTAATGAAAACACCTTACAGCCTTTACGCCCTACAATTTGCATTTGGTTTGACTGCTCCAGTGTCTTCTCTGTAGCTGCTTAATAACACTGTGCTATACTGGACAGGTGAATTCTCTGCTGTGATCCTGCTCTCCTCACTCCACTCCACCCCTCCTTCCACCACTAAATGCTTTTCTTTCCTCCCAGCCTTGCTCCAGCTAACCAGAGGCAGACACTTGGCAGAATGCTGGCCTGTTTTTTTGTCTTCCTATCAAACTTTTTTCCTCCTGGCTTTTCCCAAGACTGCGGGGCGTCCCATCAGGGTGTGGGTGCAAGGGAGGGGCTTCCTTTCCCCCCTGCCCAGCCTCCTCCCCTCCCCTCCCACTGTCACTTCACTCCTCCACCTCCTACCATGTGCACTAGCCTCATGTCCTTTGCTGCTTCGAATCAAACCTGGCTGATAAGTTGCTCGAATGGCACCTGGGATATGGGAAGCAGAAGCTTTGGGTAATTGCATCCTTCTGCTGTGATTCTGTAAGCTCTTATTTCCAGAGGGGAGACAGTCCCTGCGCTAATCTGCAGCTCTCTGTCCCCAGGGCTTAAAAGTAGTCTTGTTTCAGAGGAAGAGGAAACACCCTGTCTTTTCTATTCAGTGGGCTTCTAAGCAGCCAAGCTTTGGATTATTTTGTGCTTGTTTTTTTCTTTTCCCATTGCCCATTCAATAATGTTTAATAATGGTAGAATATTTCAGGCTGGCAGGCCCTCATTCTTTTTCCATTAGAAGGCATTTCCTCAGAACTGTTTGGAAGACAGTGATAAGATGTAGAAGGACGTTTCTCGGAGGGCGTGAGATAAAAGAGTCTGAAGAAATGGAAGTTGGAAACCTGGGCTCCTAATTTCTGCTTCTAAATGCATGATTACTTTCTGTTTTAGGAACTGCACTGAGCTAACTTGCAGCTCTGATATTCTGGCTAATTACTGCAACCCCAAGGAAAAGAAAGACGACTAATAATTGCCTTTGTAGATGCAGAAATGGGTCCAGTTTCTTTCTGCCTCATTATTATTGATGGTTATGCCAACGTAAAACTGGGCTTTAGGTGCGGCATGATGACGGGTATAGATTAATCTTGTTCAATGGAGTTGGTGAAGCAAATTCCTTTACTAGTGCTATAATCCTTTGATCAGGGTACTTCAAGATTTAATGGGACCAACATGTTATAAGTTTCCAATAAAGTTATAAAAAAGGTGCCCTTCCTCTAAAGGTACCCATAGAAGATAAAGGTCCATCAATCCTATAAACCCAACAACACTACTCAATGCATTCCTTAGGATAGACAGTGCTGCAATTCCGTACTTAATTTCGAAGATGTGATGTGGAAGCTTTAACTTCCATGCCATTAGATGTATCCCCCTAGGTATCTCCGGTGGAGAAGATTTGTGAGGTCTAGCTCATTGTAATTGCTTTTCCAGAGCTTTTAACTCTTCTGACCTCCATAGAACGAGTAAAGCATATGGTCAGGGAATAGGGGTTGCAGCTGTAAGTTCACCAGTACTCCTGTTCATATTTCTGAGTTATCCAAATGATATTACTTAGAACTTGGCAGGGAAACAATTTGACATTCCCTGCTAAATTTCAAAGTACAGCAAAGTGAGGGAGGATGGCTTGGAATCCTTTATATTCCCATTTTAATTTGATCTGGACAAAGTGTTGATTTCCTCTGATGCTCTCCGACCCATCCCTCCCATTATTTAACATCACTGAGCCATCTCAGCTCAATAACAGATAAAAGTGTCATGATTGCAGCTGCTCTGAAAACTCAGCGCGGATATCACTTCTCCTGCCAACAACCTTTTACAAATTTATCCTCTCTCTCTCTCTCTCTTTCTCTCTCTTTCTTTCTCTCTCTTTCTTTTCTCCTTGTTCTGTCACATTCTTTCTGAATTTTCACCCTTCCCCTTCTACCCAAACATCCTTTCCTCCCTTACATCCCCTCCCTAGTATTCGTTTGCCCAGGGACGCTGCACAAGATCCTGGAACCTACCTCGGCCCATGAATCAGAGCACCAGTCTGGAGCTTGGTGCAAGGATCCTCTTCAAGCTGGAGACAGAATATATGTCATGCCTTGGATCCCATACAGGACAGACACCCTGACAGAGTATGCTTCATGGGAAGACTATGTAAGTGCCCGACATACCACCACATATCGCTTACCCAACAGAGTCGATGGCACCGGCTTTGTGGTGTACGATGGAGCAGTCTTCTACAATAAAGAGCGTACACGCAACATTATCAAGTACGATCTGCGGACACGGATTAAAAGTGGAGAAACAGTTATCAACACAGCCAACTATCATGACACTTCACCCTACCGCTGGGGTGGCAAGACTGACATTGACTTGGCTGTTGATGAAAATGGGCTATGGGTCATTTATGCCACTGAAAGCAACAACGGACGGTTAGTGGTAAGCCAGCTCAATCCTTACACCCTACGCTTCGAAGGCACATGGGAAACTGGCTATGACAAACGCTCGGCATCCAATGCTTTCATGGTGTGCGGAGTCCTCTATGTGGTACGGACAGTCTATGTGGATGATGACAGTGAGGCCGCAGGGAACCGTGTTGACTATGCCTTCAACACTAACATGAATCGTGAAGAACCGATCTCTCTGACCTTTCCTAATCCTTACCAGTTCATCTCTTCCATTGACTATAACCCCCGTGATAATCAGCTTTATGTATGGAATAATTATTTTGTTCTGCGTTACTCTCTTGAGTTTGGTCCGCCTGATCCTAGCACTGGTGAGCTATCATCCTAAAATAAAAGTATGGGTGGGGAAGAAAAAGGAGCGGTCAATGTTTAGAAATTATGGATGCTTGATTTTTTGTTCCAGTCTTTACAATATTGATAAAAAAATATTTGGGGACTAAAATAATGAGCCAACTTGCAGAGATGTGACTTCCTTAATTATACAATTTGGCAGATAGACCGTATAATTATATTTTAAATATAGATTCTTTCATACATATTTTATATCAACTTTCTTTAAATCAGTGCCCTCCAGCTGGGTTGGACCACTAGAATTACTATGTGCATTTTGGCTGAAAACTCTGGGATTTGTAGGCTAATACATCTGGAGAGCATCAGGTTACAGAAGCCTTTTTACCTTTTTACACTAAATCTCATATATCACCAGTCTCCAGTTGCATATTTGAATTAAGATTGCTATCTTTTGACTTGAGCTAAATATCTTTTGACAGCTATCTCTTGACTTGAGCTAAATTAGATAAAACAAACATATATTTTGCATATTCTACAAGAGATTGCAGGTTTTTCAGTCAACTCAGCTCCTACTATTTGATGTGAAGGACAATAATCACATTTCAAGAAAGTTTCGAGCATATATAGGCAATACCACCGTAAAAAAGAAAAGCTTAAATTTTTGCACTGGCATCTAAAATATCTTTAATTATTTCTACTTGCTGCAAGCAGTTCTTCAGGCTCCAGTCAAATAGTAAGTATTGGAAAGTTTATTCACCTCAATTCAAACTCACTGTGACCCCAACAGAGTCAGCATGTGCCTGAAGTTCTGACAGTTAACATCACACGGAGTTTAAATTGAGAGATGGATTGTCTGATGTTCAGTATTTGGCAGAAGCCTAGAGGCTACAAAAAACAATTCCTTAAAACTGGGCAGAAGGAGAAAAATTCAGTCTACTTTGGAATAAAAGAGGTTCAAGATTAGTCATGCTCTGGTATAGGGCCAGATTAAGATCTGTTTATCCCAATATATCACTAATTTGTTTTTCATACATTCTCCATTCATCGCAGTGGCACAGCTTCTGTCTGAACAGCATTTGAAACTGAGCATTTCCACAGTTAATATCCCCGTGCTGAGGCTGGATGAATGGGATTTAGCCTGAGTGAGAATAACGGATCAGTTATATCTGTAGGAGTCACACGCACATTTTTAGAAGGGGTGGGACAGAATGAAGCTTACCTTTATTTAAATTAGCACTAAACACTATAGTTTGCTATATTTTACAATTAAAAATGATTTCAGTGTGAAAACATGGCTTATATTTCATATTCCTAAGAAAGATCTGACAGAAGATGTCATAAAGGGTGTGTGGGCTAAGGGGAAGATGATCCAGATCAACCATCTTAGATATGCTGAAATAAAAAAGTAATATAACTTGGAAATTTGATGATTTTTTTTCAGTTTATATAATCTACACAGGGAAGATCCAGACACACTGGTACATAAAGGAATATGCTGTATACCGAGCCTCATGGAATATTTGTTCAGCCGTAAAACAAGGGTCAAAAAATTTGGGCTGGAATCAATAGAGAGGAGGAAATAATACATATAATTCTTTTGGTATCATTAGCTCCTTTTCAGAATATTCTGCATTTGAACATTTAGTAATCACCATCTCCCCTTTTTTAAAAAAAAATATTTTTGCAACCATGGCAACCAGAATTTGTGATACTAAAGAAAATCTGGGACTCTTTATAACCTGGAGAATGGCATCTTTTGTTACAAATGTGATAGTGATTAAATGATGATTCCATGCAATGATGTTTTCTGGCTAGAATAAATAATACTGTGGTGAGAACTCACCGAGGGGATGTATGTTTTGCATGTACAAAGTTTTAAGTGCAGCCCTGATATTTTCAGGGTTAAAGGCCTGAAATAGCACTACAGGGCAAGAAAAGACACTGCTGAAGAGTTTAGGGACCCCCTGCAAATCAAGAGGTACCATAAAATTGGATCAATGCAAAGCAGCATCAACAAAAGTGGAGTTGTAATAACGTTGGCATTTTTAAAAATTAACATTTTATAACCGAAGACCTGAATGGGAAGGGAGGGATATTTTGTTTATGGGAAGGATTGCTTGCCCTCAACTGTCTTTCTGCCCGCAGGCCCAGTCACCTCAACACCATTCAGCACGACAACCACTATTCGTCCCACCACTGTCACCAGCACAATATCTCCTGCTGTTACAACCACTCGGCAGCCACCCCTTACAACCCACCCTATAGGTGCCATAAATCAGAAGGGTACAGAATTGCACACAGTCACTGCCATAATGCCCAGTACCCGCCGTCCACCGGCAAATAACCAGCACGTCTTTCCAGAGCTCTTCTGTGAAGCAAAGGAGGTGAGGCGTGTCCAGTGGCCGGCCACGCAACAAGGAATGCTGGTGGAAAGGCCTTGCCCAAAGGGCACGAGAGGTAAAAACAAGCAGCTTCACCAGGGGTAACCTTAGGCAAAATGTCCTGGTCTTTATTGCAGAGGTGAATGCCTTTGGATGCTTACCAGATCCAAATGAAAGAAGCTTGTTCCAGGCAGTGTGTAGTTCTTCCCAGCGGTGGGTTCCACTTACCTCTACTACCGCTTTGCAACAGGAGGGGGTGTGTGTGTGCAGAAGCTTCTGCCATGCACAGATCACCATTGATGATGCCAGAGTGGGTGGGTGGAGCCTCCTGCTGATTACACTACCGGTTCTATAGAACCGGACCGAATCGGGAGCAACCCACCACTGGTTCTTCCATTAGCTAACACTACAAGTTGTAGTGCTATCCTTTGAGGTGGCAAAAACCTGTATTGGAGTGAAATCTGCCGGCCCTGTTGCTGTTTCTCAGCTTGCCTTTCTATGGCAACTGCCTGACTTCAGTCTTCATGTGCCTTCAGGCTATCTTCGGACACCTTTGAGCTATTGATATAGCTCTCAATTGTGAGCTTGGGGTGAGATGAAAACAGCAATATGAAGATGTGGCTGGATAAAGATGCTCCTATACAATGTTTGTATTGTAATGAAGGGCAAGGGAAGAATCTACCTGGGAAGCCAGCTCTGGACAAACTTAATAATGCTCCTGCAGAAACCTTTAACAGTGGGTTGCTCTTGTAGTGGGAATAGATGGGGATGAGAGGATGAAGGCCACAACTGACAATGATTAACAAGTCTTTCTTCCTGTCCCGCCCACAGGTATTGCTTCTTTCCAGTGCCTTGCTACTCTTGGTATTTGGAACCCACGAGGGCCTGACCTCAGCAACTGCACAAGTCCCTGGGTCAACCAGGTGGCCCAAAAGGTATCGTTTTCTTCCCCAGAAGTTCTTCCCGCCCTCTGGTTGTTAATCAGACCGTTCATCTTCACAATGGGTATCGGGCTTCTTCACGCCTGCATGACTCTCTTGCTGGATTGAGGTTTCTTTCCTCTTGACAGATCAAGAGTGGAGAGAACGCAGCCAATATTGCTACTGAGCTTGCCCGACATACGCGTGGTGCCATCTACGCTGGAGACGTTAGTTCCTCTGTCAAATTAATGGAGCAGCTCTTAGATATCTTGGATGCTCAACTGCAGGCGCTGCGTCCAATAGAGAGGGAATCCGCTGGCAAAAACTACAACAAGGTACATGGTGATATGTTAACTGGGAGACTGTTCTCAGTGGGTTGTGTGTCCTGACCTTATACTTCACTTTCCTGGACTGTTGAAAGACAACAGCATAACTTGGCATAAATCTTTTTTACTTGCCTAAAGATCCAGTGGTTGGAAAAATACATGTTAAAAGTCTGCATGTGGGGTTTTTTTTCTTTTTGCCTTACAATAAACCACAATAAATTTAGTTTTCCATGTCTTCTGATTATTACCCTTGATATGAGAATACTTACGAGATGGCTAATTTTGTGGTACAGTCTACCAGATGCTGTTGTTATATAGAGACTCATGTTTATTGGGTTTCCAATAGGGTTCTATATTAGCTCTGATAATAACAATGCAGAATGTTTAAATAATGATCAATCATGTGAATGCATTCAAAAAAATAGATGATGTGCAAAGAGTTAACATAATCTAATGCTATGTAAATGTCTAGGATTACAACCTGACAATTTTGGTGATAATTTTGAATTCGGACATTAAAGCGTAAATCAAAAACTTAAGAACTTGATCAAATGTACAGTGTGAAGAAATTAAAAAAGGTAAACAATGGATGCAATTGTCAAATTCAACCTGTCTCTTTGAATAACAAACAACCAGTAAATTAAAATTCACATTGTCATTTAGGATATTTCTTTTTTTATTCTGCCTATCTGGTGACTTTATGTCCGGAACAATGTTAAGGAAACCCATAGATAAAACGTATCGGGGTAGACTAGAGTGAGGCCTTTGGGGAATTCTAATTATTTTCTCCTTGTTTTGATATATGGACCATCATTGACTCTGGGCTTGTATGCTGTACTCTACAGATGCATAAGAGAGAAAGGACCTGCAAAGACTATATCAAGGTGAGGACATCAATGTTCTAAATTCAGGTAGGAATAGCTGTGGGCAAGAAGTAACCTGTCAAACCATCTGTGGGTCTCAGGGAGATGCTGACATTTTTCTGAGACCTGCATGTTTCTATCTCAAAGAAATTGTTTCATTTAGAAGCACCCTAAATTTAGAACAGCACTAAAAAGTTACTTGTTTATGTTTATTAAAATATTTTATCCCACACCTGATACAGTCATATTATATTGTATAACAGAATAGAATAGAATAGAATATTCTATTAGAATATTGGCCAATAAAGACACAAGGAATTTGTCTTGGTGCATATACTCTCAGTGTACATAAAATAAAAGAGGCATTCTTCAAGAATCATAAGGTACAACACTTAATGATAGTCATAGGGAACAAGTAAGCCATCAAATCATATTAGGAAACAGT
>JANHFP010006149.1:7778-18478 GCA_032468135.1 Calamaria suluensis | reverse complement strand
GACCTCCCCCCCGGGCTCCCCCCACTTTCGGCACACGATGGCAAAAAGGTTAGCCATCACTGTTCTATACTGTAATAGCAGCCAACTAAAATTTTCACATTGGTCTCCCTTCATTTTGAAACATTGCACTATAAAATATTGTTTTCCTTTGATTATTTTTTCCTTCATTTCTGAAGTTGTGCTAAAGTGTTAGATCAAAGAGGTACAGTGCAAATTAAAAACCAAGGATATTAAGTCTATTTCAGATCCAGTATTACCCCATTAGGAACTTATTCCTAAACAATGTAGTCTAAGGTCTCGGATGACCTATAAATAGAAAGCGGAATAGATTTTGTTACTTATCCTAGAAAGAAAAAGAGTGGGAAACTATTTCTTATTATGTCAGGATGCTGCCATTTGATTTGAATGAAACCTTTTTATAAAAACATGTTTTATTCTTGTACCACAATTCAAACCAGATGATATCCAAGTTAGTTTGAATCAAATCAAATTTGGTTTCTGGATCACCAAATTAGGGAGAGAACTGCACCTTGTATTTAATATATATCTGTAGCCACAGTTGTTATTTAGTTGCATATCTTGCGGACATAAAACGTGAGGAATCTAGACTAATTCCTCCTCCTATTTATAAGACCAGGGAACTCCCACTCAAGGCTGGTGTAGGGGAGCCCCCCAGAAGGCTAAATCCAGTGCCAAAAGTAATGACTTATGGCTACACCTGCTCGTATGGAATGTGAAGGTCCTGGAATAGCAGCTTCTAAACAACATCCACATAGCCAAGAATGGAAGAGTTTGATTTTGACTTCACAAAACAGAGTCCTGGTCTTTTAGTCATTCAGAGAGGAGAGACAAAAATTGCTGGGTATTTCCAGGGCATCATAGTAAAACAAAAAGTTGTTTTGTTCTGATTGTATTACACTCTCTTAATGAGCTTTCCCATTTGAGTTCAGATGTCGATATATTCATAGTGTTACTTCAAATATTTTTTAAAAAAATAGAATGGTTACAAGAAGCCAGAAAACAGTATATTATGGAAATTTCCATCAATTCAGAATATTGATACTGAATGTTAACTTAAATAACTAAGAAGTGCAAACGTCTAAGGGATGCGTTATCTTAGATGCTGATGTAGATAGTTATTTTTTGTAAATTGACTCTCCTGGAAGAAGTACTCCATGCAAGAGAGGGGAAAGGAGGGTAGCGGTGATAGACCCTTAGCTGATGTGAACTGGAGTAAAGACTTATGGGAAGGAACATTATAATCCAGTTCTGATCCTCATATATTTGTTCATATAACCGATGCAATGCTTTGTTGTATCACACCCAGATTTGCCTTCCATTGTATGATTATAAAGCAGTTTTTAATAAATTTTATTGATCATTTCAATTAAAAACATATAAATACAAACTTAAACACATAGACACACAAACACACACAAAGTCTACAATGACATCGGACTAATCATCTTCTTGTATATTTCTGTTCATACTTACTCTATTCTATTTTCATAAACAAATTAAAAACCATAATTGATTATAAAGTTTAACAGGAATATTTATAAATTTAAATAGTTTAAATAAATATAAATGTAACGGGAATATTTATAAATTCTGTGTTGTGATCACATGATACTTAGTTTGCCCTAGCAGCAACATTTGTTTATGCTTTGTGGAGGTGGAGAAAGACCTCAGTTATTTCTTCACATTTTGTTCAGGAAACGAAGTGCCTTTCTAACTTGGTTTCACCTAGTAATTCCGCAACTACCACAACTTCCTTTACTGTTCCCTCTATTTGTTGTTCCTTAGATACAAAGGGTAATTTAAAAATGGTATGAAAAGTCTGTACTCTTCTGCAGTCAAGCAATGAGACAGATGGAGATTTAGATTCCCACCTAATGTTTTCCCTAAAAGGAAAGGTTGGAGATTTGATGGAAATTGCCAAATTCTGTTCTTGAAGAGCTAGAGGTATAATTGTCTCCTCCAAGAAATCTTTTATTACCCCTGCTGTCTGTTTTGATATGAGTAGCCCAAAAGCCTTCTGTATCAGTATGGTTCACCAGTACCCTTGAACCATAAATGATAGTTTGTAAAACATACCAAGTCAAAACTCAGCCGTTCACAATAAGGTTTAATGTAATGTAGGAAGTCATTCCTAGGGGGGAAAAATATCTTGGCACGGAGATAAGTCATGAATACAAGTTTCATCTGCTACAGTTCAGTCTGCTATTAAAATTAAAACAGATTGCTTCCTTTATTTGTTTTATCTCTGCTGCTAAGGATGCGATGGATCCTTTCTAAAATCATAATTTAGTAGGCAATTATTAGTAAAGAAAACTTTCCCTGGAAAAATCCATGCCATTTCATTCAGTTGTGTGGGTCCTCTTGTGAGAAGCCTATTCCATCCTTATTATTTTGGTCTTAAGATACTAGCAAATACTGTTTCCACAATTATTGAACTTCGCTAAGAGTTCAGCCTTAGCATCAGCATGTGAGGGAATTGCCTCTGGCAATTTTGTATGTTCCAAAAAGACCATAAATGGCTATTTGTTCAATATGGTATTGCATTTCAGTTACAGAAAGAAGAACGACCAGCATTTTCTGTAACTGGGCCAATCATGGGTCCTACTTAATGATTGACTTCACATACCAAAATAATTTCCCGCAACCATATTTCAGAACAGCAGACTTGAGGTCATAATACTGAATTTTGCTTTTCTGATTTGGCTGACTTGGGTCTCATTGAACTCTCAGCCACTCTAAACTAAGCATAATTGGCAAGGTTTATAGTAATAAAATAGTCTCATGTTTCCATAGAGATGAATGGAGATGACTCAAAAATAGCTTAAGGCTATCAGTATGGCTAGACTGCTATGTTTTCTAGTAGCATTGATGAGTTTGGTATATTTATTGTATATTTGTCTGACTCTTATGTACCCCATCCTGCATGTACCTACTTGTAATCTCATTGCACTATACTGCTTATTGCAATGTGTTAGATCAGTATCAATCTGTGGTATATGTTGTAATTGTGTATCAAGAATTCTCACTATACATAGTCATGTGCTTTCTACTTGTCCTGATTAGTATATACCAGTAGTATTACTTAGTGTCTTGCTGTACTCTTGTCTAGGTTGCTCACCTTAGTTGCCATATTGGATTTTCTGCTACTTTTTACCATTTGCTGATTGTGCTTAGCATACCCACATACATAGATATATTCAGTATTGGGTTCAGGCACCATGCTACGTCATGATGCATCTTACTTGGTTTGGACTTAAAGGGTCTTGTGAATTTAACCAATATGCTTGGTGTGCTATGTTCTACCTAGCTTAGTTTACAATTACGTTTATTCATTCTTAACTATGGCTTAATTAACAAGGTAGCCATGTCCACATGCATATAACCTCAGTTTTCAGAATTTCCCAGATGGAAAGTTAAATTACTTATGTGATATAGACATACCTAGAAGATGTAGAGAATGCAAGGAAATCAATAGGATTGTTTTGGTCTAAAATTTAAACTCTTGGAAGGCGATATGTCTTTCTAACCGAAATGCCAGAATTCAAACTGAAACCCCTATGCAAAAGTAAACCATGTCATTTCATGCTTAAATCTTCCTATCATCTCAGTACACAGAGAGTTTAATGCCCGTCAGTGATGTTACTGGTAACTGCTATAATCCAAGTCAGGGATGGCTAACCTTTTCGCCATCATGTGCCAAAAGTGGGAGGGGTTGCACGTCTGTGTGCCCACACCCATAATTCAATTTGCCCCACCCTCCCTAGAAAGGCTCTGGAGACTGGGGAGATTGAAAAACGGGCCTTCCCCACACCCCCAGGCCCTCCAGAGGCTGGAAACAGTCTCTTTCCCAACTTCTGGTGTGCCCAGAAGGCCCAAAAATGAACTGCCCAGCACCCACATCAGAGCTGAACTAGGGCAATACTCGTGTGCCCATCAATATGGCTCCACATGCCACCTGTGGCACTCATGCCATAGGTTCGCCATCACAGATCTAGGTCAAATCTATAGCCTTTCACTATGGTGGAGAGGCCATTCTCTCCCACTTTGTTCTGCCTGCATTATTTGTACCTAGCCAATACCAGGAATAGTCTCCCAAAAAAATTAAGAAGAAGGAGCTAAGGGGAAAAATGCATGTGCTTTCAAAATCCATAAACCTCAGTCCATGAAGTAAATCTTACACTTTTATTTTAAGTTCCAAATGGCCTAGATATCACAACTGGCCCAAACTAGCAAATGAAAGACATCTAGGAAGGAATCTGGAGAGGAGCAGACAAAGAGAGGAAGAATCAGAATGAGCTTATGCTCCCTGACAAGGAAGCATAACTGGCTTAACTGACAAGGTTTCCTGCTAACTGCACCATTTTGGGAGCAGCCTGTCTATTTCTGCCCTGCCAGAAACCAACTAACTAAGCCTAAACCCACATAGTGCCTGAACAATTATATGAACCCTGGTTGCACCATGGTTAGAATGCAAAATTGCAGGCTAACTCTGCCCACTGCCAGGAGTTCGATCCTGACTGGCTCAACATTGACTCAGTCTCCCATCCTTCCAAGGTCGGCAAAATGAGGACCCAAATAGCTAGGGGCAATATGCTGACATTTGTAAACCGCTCAGAGAATTTTGTAAAGGGGCCGGTATATGATATAAGTGCTATTGCTGTTTCAAGTATATATTCCAAACATTACCCTCTAATGCAGGGGTGTCCAAACTTTTTGCAAGGAGGGCCAGATTTGGTGAGGTGAAAATGTGTGGGGACCGACCAGGGGTGGGTTCCACTTGTCTGTACTATCAGTTTTCTTCTTGTGAGCACTTTGCATGCACACACTCGGGACCAGCATGCTTTGCACACTCCACACATGCTCAGTAGAGTGCAGACCAGCATGCTCTGCACACGTACACACTTAACATGCTCTTTGTGCATGTGCATTGGAGCACACATGGAAACATTTGCTCTGTGCATGCATAGTAGAGCATGTTCAGTGTGCATGCGCGCAAAGGATGCTGGTCTGCGCTCTACTGCTCATGCTCACAACATTTTTGGAGATGCAAGGCACGGCAGTGAAGTCTACCATACCGATTCTGCTTGAAAAAATAAAAAATAAAATAAAATAAAAATCGCACGGGAAGGGAAAAACGCTGGCTTGTGCAGATGAGTGACAGGCTGAGCCGGCGGAGAGAAGAGGCTGTGGGCCACTCAAAGTTTGAACAGGGGCCACAATTGGCCCCCAGGCCGGACTTTGGACATGCCTGGTCTAATGGAATTGGTGACCATGAAAGATGGAGTCACTCCATCTTTCAATTTTGTGTTTTGTTCCAATGAAATTTGAAAAAAAAATAGTCTTATTGACATAATGCTTGAAAGCTTGGAATTAATATTTTTCTACTTCATGCAGATCAGTGGTGCTGTTATCTATTTTATAAGATTCAGCAAATGTGGTTCTTTTATTAGGAGACAGGGATTATTATACTGTTAGAAGTTAAGTCAGGAGCCATTAGACTCCCAGAACAATGAAAGCAGGAATTCTCATAAGGAGATCTTTAGATCTTTAAAAACAGAACTGACTAAGCTGCTCTACATGCAAGAAGAAAATAGTCTGGTAGCTCATAGAAATGCCCAAGGAAGCAGAGTGGTTAACAGAAACATTGTACCTCTGAAAGAGATGTAAAAAAAACCCTCTTCTTTTGATTAAACCATGTGGTAAATGTGTCTTTATGGTTTCAGATATTATTTTGAGGAAACTCAATGTTGCAACTTTTGTGTAAACAACCACGTAACATATTTAAGAACTCTGTACCCAAATCGCTGAATTTCTCAGAACAAGGAGAGAGACAGAGACAAACAGAGAACTGTTTCCTACAGACGAAGGGTAGAGCATTCTGGGCCAAATTTTCCTTTCTTTACATACATGTCTTTTGTGACAGATTAGCGTGAAAATTGTCATTAGACTGTACATCTGAAGCATTATGATTTGGTTCCTGGCTCTCCTTTTCTTTAGAGGTTTCTACAGAAAGAATTACTGCAGCTGCCACTGCAACTTCCTCTGGTTAGACTTTCACAATGAGTCCCCTGAGGGAGCAGCCCCCAACATTTTGGGACCAGAGACTGGTTTCTGGTGAGAGGTTTTTCCGTGGATTACTTGGGGGGGGGGGCGTGGTTTCACATGCTACCTCTGCATCCTGTGGATGAGGCTTTACTTACTTGCACTGCCCGGTTTCTGGCATGCTGTGTATGCAGACTGAGGGTTGGGGACTATTTACTATTAGTGGTAAAATAGTTGAGATATTATTTCAGAGCCAAAAGACAAAGGCAAAACCCCAGGTTTCTACATGTCCAGAACTGGCCCAGTTTCATAAATTGCATAAGAACGGCACATTGAGAGATAACATCTCTCTCACACACATGCTTTTAATCTTGTGATTTTTGTGCCTTGGGGCTTTTGCTACCGCAGGCATTTTTGCCGTATCCCGTTACTGGTGCTTCAGAAATGAACAGTGCATTTAAAATAAAGCAGCCTTGTGTTGGAAGGATCATTCTGGCTTTCCAGGGAAAGGAATTTAAGCTTTGCCAGCCTCCCAGCTCCTGGGAACACAGACAGAGTGAGCTGGCATGATCAGGGTAAAATAGACTTGTCATCCTATCAATGTTGGGCATTTTTTAAAATAACAGAAGCCCGTCTCCATGGCAAACACAAAAACAGAGGGAAATGTTAGCAATTTATTACGTTTGATTTTGGTCAAAAGAGGAAACGGTGGCTCTCTGCAAACTCAAGGCACACAAATGTATAAGAAACATCTACATTCACGTTTTCCATTCAGTCCGATCGGAAAATAGAGCAGTCTGGGTCAATCTCCACTGCATTTTAAAAAGCTTCCCAGGCAGATGGGTGGATCATATAAAAGTGCCCTGAGATACGGAGGCTATGAGCCTGAATAATGTTAGCCATGCTTTTAAAACTGCGTATTTGTCAGGAAAATATTTCAGATGTTGTTGAAGGGCAGTCAGGTGGATTTGAGCCAGCTTAACTTTATAGCCTGTTCAGCATATAATATTTGGAACATTGTAAGGGTGTTATGATATGGCTGGTGTGGGCATAAAAAAATCCAGTTGACAGAGAGCAAGCTAGTGAAAGCAAAGAACTCTCCCTGATTTTGGGGAAGAGGAACTCTGAATAGAACCTAAGGAGGTAAGAAAATGCCATAGTTGCTGAAAACAGGCTAGCATATTGTCCATTTGAATCAAGACATAAGTAAGATTGCCTGTCCAATCGGAATAACTTTGATTAATGTTTCTTGAACATTTCTTGGTTCATAATTGGCTTAGATGGGCCTGAACCCCATCTCAAGTCAGAAGCATCGTAAGCAGGGTATGATCTGAGTGAGAAAGCCTAGCCAAATGGAGGAACTACAGAAAAGCTCAATATATCTACAGGGGTATGACAGAGCTGCCCGCTGTTTCCCCTTTTATTTATATTGGCCTTAGAAACATTATTAATACAAATTAGAGAAAATCCAAATTTGAAAGGCTTGACAATCAAACAGGAGGAATACAGAGTCCAAGCATTTGCTGAAGACTTGGTGTTTATTATGGAAGACGTTCTGGAAAATGGAGACAATCTGTTGAAGGAAGTAGAGAGATTCAGCACTATTGTGGGGTTCAAAATAAATAAACTGAAAACTAAGCTGCTAACAAAGAATTGTACCCCAAAACAATGTGAGGAACTAGAAAAGCAATTAGGAATACAGATGATGAAAAAAGTAAAATACTTAGGCGTATGGCTCACTGCAAAATATATGCCTATCAAAAAAGACAATTACGACAAATTAATCAACCAAATTCAAATAGACTTAGAAAAATGGAGTAAATTACAACTATCACTTACAGGGAGAATAGCGGCAGTGAAGCTGATGATATTACCTAAATTACTATACTTATTCCGTAAAGCCTAACCAAATTCTGTAAGCAAATTCCAAGCAGAGGCAGAGAGGCAAATGCTGAGGTTTTGAGCCAGAAAAGGATGCATTTGCAAATAATTGTTGAATACTGGACTGCTCTATATTATTAATCTGCGATATAATACCTCATAGCATGCAGTATTTATTCCCAGCAAGAAATAATAGCAAAAAGAAAAATAATCTACATTTTGTTCACAATAGTCTGAAAACTTTCAAAATGCTAGCTTGAAACAACGATAAGAGAAAGCTAGAGAAAACACGATGAAACAACAGATTAATGAGAAGATACAATGAAGAGGGCTTTTTTTTCTAAATAAAACCTATATTACAGAAATCTGATGGTAGCATAAAAACATGGAGCAGCAGTGTGGCCAATAAGACGCAGAATGAGTTACAGAATGAAGCCATGATGCAGAATGTTCTGAAGTAGCCGGGTTCCCATGTGTCTTGGGCTGATGGGTAACATGTCATGTGGATACCCTACTCCAGGCATCTGATATCATTCATCAACCATGAGAGGTTATGGTTAGCCTTAAACTGACTGGCATTGTAAAGTATCCTTACCCAATCAGCTGGTTCACCAGAACAACTTATGTGAACGGGGGGCTAACAGCCAGCTTTCTTCCTGCCATGATGGAGAGAAAATTAAGGGTACAATATCGCTTTGGTTTTCACATCCCCTGTGGCTACCATGGCTGTGAAAAGGAGGTAGAAAAGGTGGAGTGACTAAACACAGTTTTTGTTTTTTATTTTAATATGAAATGGTCTTTTTAAAATTATCAGGAGAAAAAAATCCAAGAAGTTATCTTTTTGGGGCAGCTGGGAGGGGATCATATTAGATAATTTATAACTGCTTTAGTTATTCCAAATTGTGTGCTGCTAATTCATAGATCGCAGTGGCTCAGCAGGTAAGGCAGCTGAGCTTGTCGATCAGAAGGTCGGCAGTTCAGCAGTTCGAATCCCTAGTGCTGTGTAACAGGGTGAGCTCCCGTTATTTGCCCCAGCTTCTGCCAACCTAGCAGTCTTGAAAGCACGTAAAAAATGCAAGTAGAAAAACTAGGGACCACCTTTGGTGGAAAGGTAACAGCATTCCGTGTGCCTTTGGCGTTTAATAATGCCAGCCACATGACCACAAGGTGTCTTCGGACAGCGCTGGCTCTTCGGCTTTGAAACGGAGATGAACACTGCCCCCCAGAGTTGGAAACGACTAGCACATATGTGCGAAGGAAACCTTTATCTTTACCTTAGTTCATAGATATAAATGAATTGACTGAGGAAGAAGATGGTCTAGTATTTTGGATTAAGAACAGCAATAACATAGTTAAGGAACATTTTAAAATTTTGATTGTTTTATACTTGGGTCAGTGTTTACCACCCAGAGTCTTTCTTCACTGGGGAAATTTACAAATATAGCAAATAGAGCCAGCTTTGAGATGGTGCTCAAACCTTTTGCACACTTAAAAACTGAATAACAGAACTTGGGGAAATATTAAAGAAGAAAATATCTCTGAGAACATGCAGGAAGCGTTTTGCTAGCCATGGTGTACTCTAAATGCATTTTACACCCAAGTGAGAAAAAAAAAAGTGCCCTGCTGGCTCAGACTAGAAAATGCATCTTAGAAAAAACAGAACAATGCTCATGGTGGCCATCTGTAAATTATAAATATTTGGCAGAATGAACTCTTGGATACGCATGAATTAAAGAAATTATGTATATAGGTGCCTGGTTGACTGAATTATTGAAGAAATGTATGATACATAGGGGGAAATGAAAACAACTTAGCAAACCCTTTTGTAAACATTAAAGTCCAAATGCAAGAAGCAACAGATTGCCATCAACCCAAATAAAGTCATAGCTTCCTTTTAATATTTTTGCTTATTCTTTGTTAATGCACACAAATATAACTTACTCTTTCTTCATCTGCTGCTTTCCAGTTGTGCTGGACTGCAATTCCTAGTATTCCAAACCAGTTGTATTCCATCATGAAGGCAACATATTGCAGAAGGCAGGAATGTAGTAATTACGTTTCCTAATACAAAGGCTTGGAAGATGGACAGTCCTGATGCAGGGTATACCTGTGCAAATACCAAATATTATCCTTAATAGATTTTTCCCTCTAAAAAAGAAATGTGCCATTAAAAATGATGGGAAATGATAGAAAAATTATATATGGAGAAGGATGTTGCCTGGACATCCAGGTAAGGTAATTGCCTGTAGAACAGAACATCATCAGAGTTGGAATGGACCTTGGAGGTGTTCTTCTCCAACACGCAACTCTAGCAAGAGAGTGATGGCTAACCTTTTTGCCATTGCATGCCAAAAGCGGGGGGTCGCAGGGGAGGTCGCATATGTGTCCATGCCCACAATTCTGTGTGTGTGTGTATCCCCCACATATTTGCACGCTCCCCACTTCCCCCTGCTTCTGGTCTGGTGGGCCCGGTAGGGCCATTTTTCACTCTCTGCAGGCTCCAGAACCTTTCTAGGAGTCTGGGGAGGGCAAAAACGGGCTTCCCCACCCCCAGGAGGCCCTCCAGAGGCCAGAAACAGCCTGTTTCCCAATTTCTGTTGGGCCCAGAAGGTCCGCAAATAGCTGTGCAGCACACACATGCATGCCAGGGCTGTGCTTGCGTGCCCACCAATATGGTTCCACATGCTACCTGTGCATGCGTGCCATAGGTTTGCCATCACAGCTCTATACCATTTCAGACAAATGACCACACAGTC
>JANHFP010006146.1:29621-39864 GCA_032468135.1 Calamaria suluensis | reverse complement strand
CCTCCCTCCGGTAATCATTAGCAGGTAATGTTCCTCTGTTTCAGGACATTTCATCTTTCCACAACTATTTGTAAAAATAATTTGATATTTGTTGTTTATCCTTAATACAGAAATAATTTGAGATAAATAGGTGATCAGAAGTACAGTAATTTATCTTAGGTACTTGCAAAATGGCATAATTGGATAAATTGAACAGAGAAATGATGAGTCCAGTGAATCTCCTTTCTCAATGTTTTGCTGTAATTTGTTCATATATTCTGGAAAAGTACCAATTATGTAACAAAATACAACCTCAACATGTTTTTAGTTTTATTCATACAAAATGGAGGCAACAATAAAACTACTGCTTTCTACTTGAAGTCACATAGCATAGTAAATTGGGAACTAGAAACAATGATGAGTAAATAATGTACTAGATTTTTTTCCCCATTTTCTAATAAATTAGAATTCTAACTCTTACAATTCTTCCTATAAATACAAGTTTCTATTTCTGCCAACATATGGACTAATGAGATATGTGCAAAAAATGTCATGAGCTGGCCCCCAGATTAAAATTACATTTTACTTCTTAGGTTGAGATTTCAGAATTATAAAAATTAAAAAATAATTTTAAAAATAATATTTTAGGAAACATTCAGTCCTAAATAGTGACAGATCTCTCTCCTAGGACTCAAAGAAAAAATACCTGCTGCAAATTCCTCATAGTGTCAGGAAGAGCATCCGGCCAGTAAACACTCAGCTCCATGCACTTCAGGGGTAAAATGCTACCAGTTCACTCTGGTTTGTGCCAACCGGTAGTGATAAAAACTACAGGTTCGGGTGAACAGTGCCATGCCTCTGCCAGCGTCTGACTTGGAGGATGAGGTGGAACAGCTGGCAAAGAGAAGTGCGGAGCAATTAGGCTCAGACGTTGGGTTGCCATGTTCCCGACAGAGTTAATTACAGTTAGCCAGTTAACTGTAATTAAGTTGAAGTTGAAGTTAACCCAGTTAGCTGTATCTTGGAGAACAGCCCTGCAGAGGAAGTTTTGTTTAATGATGATTGTGGGGAGGCTAATCACAGGTGTGGTGTAGGGAGACGGATGGAGAGCACATGGGGGAGGGTTAGATTTCCGGCGTGTAGTACTGATGGATAATTGTAGCCTGTTCTAATTGAGGCTTACTGGGGAAAGTGACCTATAAGAAGAGGGGGTTGACTAACCTCAGTAGTGTTGGCTTTGACCGAATACGATCGTCTGATTTGTAAATAAGGACGCCGAGAATAAAGAATTGGCACTTAAGAACTTACCCTCGTTTCAGTCTTTATTCTTGAGAGTTCTATATGACAATCTGACAAAGAGCAGGCTCCGACAGACTCTAGGGAGACTCTGGGGGTGGAGGCCGAGAGTGATAGCTTTGAAGAAGGAACAGCACCCCCATTGGACACCAGAGAGAGATGTAGAGACAAGAGGCTTAGGGAAAAGGAAAGATTACTCAGGATTAGGGATAGTTACATGGAAGCTTTGTAAGGCAAATGATATGGATTGGCTTTTGTTGGGGTCAATTTGTTCCATTCAGTCATAGCTCCTGCTTCGTCTGTGCTTTGTGAGTAACCAGATTTTATCTGTGCCTTGATAAGACTTTAATTTGCCTCTGGACTGCAGCCGTATCTCATGTTGGCAAAAGATTTATGTTTGCTGTTCCAAGAAGTGAGGTTAACTTCCAAATAAAGACAAATTGCTTTGGAACATGTGGCCTATGTTTGTTTGGGGGGATTTCTGTTAAATGGTTTGTGCGGGATCATTACAAACAGGTAGTAAAAAAGAAAGCTATAGTTCAGGTGAACTGGTAGTTTAAAAACCTACTGGTTCAGGTGAACTTGTAGTTGTAAAAAGCTACCGGTTGTTCTGAATCGGTATTTCTGACGATCAGCTGTGGTGCAGGGTTTAGCTTTACTAAATCGTGCACCACAGCTGATCCCCCCATCCTCTGTTCTACTTACCTTCTCAAGTATACTTTTGGCATGTGTGCACGCACAGCATGCACCAGAAGGAGGCTTGGGAAGGTAGATAGAACAGCTGGGGGGATCAGCTGTGCAGCGTGGTTTAGCTTTGCTAGAAATCAGGAAATTCTGTTTCCTAGTGAAGCTAAATCATGTGTCACAGCTGATCCCCTCCTTCACTGTTCTACTTACCTTCCCAAGTCTCCTTTTGGTGCATCATGTGTGCATGTGCACAGCACACATTTGGTGTGCACTGCACATGTGCATGCAGCATACATATGTGGTCAGCAAACAGGTAGCAAACAGATTCAGATTTCACAACTGATTCAGTTACCCTGACTCTATCCCAAATTAAGGGTTTATAGGATCATAAAAAGGGAGTATATATAAGAATAACAATCAGATATCAGTAAGGTGTATCGGTCATATTCCACAGGAAGGAAATGCATTATTTGTATTTTGTTTGATTGTTTGTTCAGCAAGGAGGCATGTACTCAGTTTTGGCAGACTGCAGTGCAGCCAGTATGAATAACAGTGTCAGAATGTTGGCAAGGACTGAGTTGGGGTTCCTGATGGCAATCAGTTATGCTCTACCTCCTTGTTGTCTAGTTTATTATCTTGGCTAATTACTCCATCTATGTCCTCATTCTGCAACAAAGCACTGTGATTTTCATAGAATTTTCAGTGGTCAGAAGTCATTGTGTAATCCTTGATTCCTTATTGATTGCTCTCATCCTGTAGTGATGGAAATAATGAGAATGGGCAGCCAAGTTGCCATGCACCTGACCTGAGCTCATCAGTAAATCATGCTTCATAGCTTAGTTCAATATATACTTCATAGCTTAACTCAATTCTACTCCTTGGTTTGACTTGATCACAGCTTGCTTGATTAAAATTATTATAGCAGACAAAAATGAAGTTATATATACAATAGTTGATGACCCATGGCAAGTGCCAGGGACAGGAAGGTCTTACAATCTCACAGGGCTAAAACCTCACGGTTCAGATATTTTAGATTTACATAACTGCCATCTCTGACCTGGGAATTATTGATTTCTGGCTTTGCCTATCTTAATCTTAAACTTTAGTGTGTATTAAATAGTCATTGAACTTACCCTGATTTGGAGATATTTGTCAGACTAAGGGATTCAAGAATAACTCCCTCTCCACTCTTCTTCCATATAAAGAAATGTGTTGAGATTTAGAGATTCTTCTCTGTGAACCGCTCTGAAGCAGCTTGCTATTAATGCATTCTAGAGCTATGCAAAAGAATATAATATTTGCACTTTTGGTGATTTGCTTGGAAAGTTATAGCACAGTCTGAATATAATATAAAGAAATGTTGCTTAGTGGGAAAAATTCTAATTGTTTTGAGATTATTTTAAACCTAAAGAAAGGATTTATTGTCTTTATTTATATTGCTTGATTCCAGGTGGTTCAAATAAAAAGACAATTAGGTTAAATTGAGACATAATTACTGAAGTAATTCATTATTGTTGCTGCTGACCTAGACTTACCATGGGAAGAGAAAGCAACTAGGAACAGATGGCAATGTATATATTTTCTTCATTACTGTAATAGTTACGCAGGTCGGAAATCCATTGAAGAAGAACCATAGGAAAATGTATAAACTCGAACAACATTAAGGAGAACAAAACTGTCATAGGCTTTTCTATTAAAATATCTGTTTGCTAAATACCAGTCATTTCTATAAAGTATCATTTGGACTTGTTTCCTGGGAGCTATTTCATTTAAGCAGATTTCCCAAGGAACTAATGGATGCAGCTTTTCTGTTTATTAGTTGATGAAATCAGAGGCATATGCTCATTGTTCACAAGGAAAAGCTTTGCTGTTTTAAAAGAATTGTAATAAAAACAGTTTTATGTGCTGTTAGGAAAAAGAGGAGTATCTGTGCACAAAGTGGATTTTTCCACTAACACACCAATTTAACCACGTTCCATGCCTAAGCCTAGATGAATAGAATTTTCAAAATCTATTCTGGTTTCATGGCATTCAATCCCATTACTCAGGAAACAATATTGAATTATGAACTCAAGACTGACAACATTATTTAAAAAATTAGGAGAATGTAGAAACATTATTAGATCTCTTAGTCTCTCTTCCAAGAAAGATTATTTTATATACCAGTACTGGATTTTCTAGTCATTTGTTCAGTCTTGATATCCAGTGTCCTAAACAATTGTTCCTTTAGAATCTTTTTGAGTATATAACTTAATAAAAGATTGCCCATTACCAATCACTTATTTTCCTATTTGTAATTTTATTTTTAAAGAAAAGTTTATGGGAATCCTAAATAAAATATTTCATTTATTTCTGTCAACTGAGTTATTCCTGGGAATCCAGTCTACCCCAGGAGTGCTGATCATGAACTTTTAATTTATTTTCTTGTCTTCCCTTCCCTTTTCTTCTCCTCTTTGTGCCTATAATCTTGCAGCTTCTGTGCGTTTCTATGAGAGTTTTAAGGGTCATTCCATGTCAAGTGGTCTGATTTCAGAAAAGTGCCCCGCTCAACCATCATGGATTTTGATGAAATGTTATGTGAATATGCACAAACATCCTCAATGAACATGGTAAAGTGTTACATGCGCGATGCAATACTTACAGAGATATAGACATTTGTGCGACTCCCGTGTCACAGTCTTCTACAGTATGACTTCCAGCAACTTTGAGACATAATATCTCTGGCAATATTTTGTTGAGAGAAACAAAACTTTGTAATCTTGCACAAAATTTTTGCTCTATTAAACAAAATAATAAAAGCATTCTCATGAGTGATCTCCATCTAGATCCGTGATGGCGAACCTATGGCACGGATGCCACAGGTGGCACGCGGAGCCATATCGGTGGGCACTTGAGCATTTCCCTAAGTTCAGCTCTGATGCACATGCAGGCACTGAGCAGCTAATTTTCAGACCTTCTGGGCCCACCAGAAGTCAGAAAAGAGGCTGTTTCCAACCTCTGGAGGCCCTGAAGAGCCCTTTTTCACTCTCCCCAGGCTCCAGAGCCTTTCTAGGGAAGGTGGGACAAATTGAATTATGGATGTGGGCATGTGGATGTGCAAATCCCCATGGGCACCCCCCACTTTTGGCATGGGATGGCAAAAAGGTTAGCCATCACTGATCTAGATAATTTGGAGCAAAGATGGCCGAAAATAATGTGGCTTGAAAAAATGTTAAATATTGTTTAGAATATTTATATTTTTTAAAGTCACAGGAATAAATAACTATATGTTAAAGTAAATCATAGGTATAGAATAGGAAATATCTAGCTTAACAGTAGGAACTGTGAGACGAATCTAGGTATCCTTTGTGGATCACTGCTTAAATGCCATGGAGGCCTAGGAATCTGGGTGTGATGACAACTGGAGCCAGCTCCTGAGAGGTCCTTGGAGGCAAGCAGTCAACGTTGAAGTGATGCTGAGGCCCTAGAGAGGCTGCAGTGAAGAGCAACAAAGATGATAAAGGGTCTCAAGGCTAAATCATATGATGAATGGCTAAAGGACTTGGGTATGTTTAGCCTAATGAAGAGAAGACTCAGGGGAAACATGATAGCAGCCTTCTAATACTTGAATTGCTATCAGAGGGAAGAGGACATTGATTTATTCTCCATAGCACCCGAGCGCAGGACAAGAGGCAATGGGTAGTAGCTTTCAGAGGGAGATTCAACTCAACCTGGAAATAAGTAAGAATTTCCTGATGCCATAAAATGTCAAAATCTACAGTACAAAGTTTAATGCAAGATTGCACGCAATGGCACTTACCTGTGCTCCTCTATGTAAATCAAAAATAGTTTTTTGAAGAACCAGGATATGAAGAATATTGTTTCTGAAGACTGGTATTGGATAAAACTCCTGAGAATATCCTGGACAGCCAAGAAAACAAAGATATAATCGAACAAATCAAACTAAAATATTCTCAAGGCACAAATTACCAGGCTCAAATATCCTATGTTAGACACATTATATGAAAACATAACTCTCTGGAAAAGGTTTTGATGCTGGGAAAGATGAAAGAAAAGAGAAGAAGAAAAAATGGATCACTTAGTTACAGTGCTTGTGCCTACATGATCAAATTAGGGACATATTGTCATGAAAAAAAAATCTATGATCTATGTGGTTACTATGAGTTTAATGGCACATAATCAAATCAGATCAACCTAAAAGTCTATGAAGGTAGAATAAATACTATATAAAAACTTGATGGATAATCCTCAATTTATAACCACCATTGAGACTAAAATTTCATTGCTTAAGGTTCTTAAGTGAGCTGTGCCCAACCTTTTTTTACCACAATTGTTAAGTGAATCACTGGAGCTATTAAATGAAACTTACAGTCATTAAGAAAATCCAGCTTCGCCCCATTAACTTTGCTTGTCAGAAGCTGCATGGGAAGGTCACAAATGGAATCACATGATACTGAATCTGTGCAAACATTGTAAATACAATTCTGATCATGTGACCTTGGGAATCTTGCAGTAGTTGTAAGTGCAAGGACCAGTCATAAATCACTTTGAGGATCTATATACTACATGAATCAAAAAAAGGGCTGTGGAAATATTTAGACTCCTCAAATCTTCGACATAATCTTCTTTCAACTCCTACCCTCAAAATGATGCCATAGAGCACTTCTATTGTATTAATAAATGTTCCTTTACAACTGTATGATTCTGTTGCTACTTTTCACATAGAATAACAGAATGAATACAGCGTGAAACTATTATGGCTAAGGAACAGGATCTAAAACATTGCTGGGTATATTAAAGTAACTTTATATTGAAGAGCGTAAAAAATAATTCCAGTGCTATAAGAGATAGCCCTCAACACAACCATTCACTTAGTGACTATTTGGAGTTAGAACATTACTGAATAAAAATGGCTTTTAACTGTTTTTCACATTTACAACCATTGCAGCATCCCCATGGTCTTGTGATCACAATTCAGATACTTGGCAATTGGTACATATTTATGATGGTTGCAGTGTCCTGAGGTAAGGTAATCACCTTTTGCGACCTTCTGACAAGTAAAATCAATGAGGAAGCCAAATAAACTTAACAATTGTATTACTCACTTAACAACTGCAGTGATTTGCTTAACAACTGTTAACAACTGTTAAGCAAAGCAAGGTGGTAAAATGGGGGCAAATTCACTTAACAACTCTCTTACGGAGCAACAGAAATTGTGGGATCCATTGAAGCTGTAAATTGAGGGAGACTACTTATGTCAAGCATGAATTTATGATCATTAACCAAAATAATGTAGATATAAATTGTATCAACTTCTTTAAAATAAAACCAGCATATATGATAAATGTGGCAGTTTGTTAAATATTTCAGGTGACGTGTTTTGTACACACACATTTCCACACAAACATACACACAGAAACTATACTCTCATTTGAGTATTCAATTTACTTAAGTTTTGTAATACTGGATTATCTTCATTCCCATTAGTCAATATTTATTAAGAAGAGAACTGGTATCTAGCAGTATTGCATTATCTGAAATAAATGTGCTGTTTTCTCATGTGACTTTATCCTATCAAATTTTCTGATCCTCTTTATCATTCAGAATTATAAACAGACCTCAGTTATGTTTCAGTTTTTTCTGTCTCTCATCTGATTTCCTCATAGGAACTAATATTATTATTAAGTATATTGAACACTTATGCTGTTCTCTGGAGTGCTTCACTCAACTAGTTTCCACTCTGAAGCAGCCATTAATTATATCTCTTTGTAATATAAGTTACCTAATTTTTAATCCACAACAGAATTTTAGCTCTCTACCCTGTGGTTATTTTCCATAACAGTCTCATCAAAGCTTTGCACCATTTAAATAAATTACTTTAAAGAATCTACTTTTGTTTTCTCCTTAACTTCCTATATCGAACAAATATGTGTAAACAAACTGGATTTTTAGAAAGACTTTACGAATCTATACTTGGGCAAGCAATGTATTATTCTGACCTGAAATATGTTCTGATACAACTATACTATCAGTTTTTAATTTCAGTGTTCAGAGCAGTATTGTTATTTACAATAAAGTTTAGGAAAAAATTAGCCTATATAGGTAGTCCTTGAATAACGACCACAATTTCTATCACTAAATGAGACATTAAGTGAATCACCACAATTGTTAAAATAGTAACATGGTTCTTGTAAATTTTCTCCCCCATTGACTTTGCTTGTCAATAGGTCGCAAAAGATGACAACATTACCCTGGAGCACTGGCAACTATCAGAAATATGAGTCAGTTGCAAGTGTCAGTATTTTGATTATGTGGCTGGTGCAGAAGTCATGTGAAAAATGGTCATAAGAGATCCCATTTTTCACTGCCATTGTTACTTTGAATTGTGACTAAACAAACTGTTGTAAATCTAGGACTTACTGTATTGCCATTTAAGGTCTATTAAAATTCTTCAGGACTTATGAATTCCCAGCATCCTAGTCTTTACTTTTGATTTGCTCTTATGCTATGGAATACATGTATCATACTGTATTCAAGAACTACCTGTTCTATCTTTTTCATAAAGGTCAATGCAAATAACACAGTTCTTTCCCAAAAGTATATTAGTCCACTTTAATAGCACTGTTCATCTTTTATAGGCCTAGAAGATTTTACTTACATTAAAACCTCTCAATTCTTTGTATTTATTACTGGTCATACCATACCTTGTAAAGTTAGTAAACTCTTTGTAGAAAGAAAACTCTTGGAAAGAAAAATAGAAATCAACAAGCCAGATATATGTTGAATAATATATAAGCTTTAAATATATTGAGTATAAATATTAGTGCTGTATGTTTATATGTTTCAGAATTTTATATTGGATACAGCGTATTAAGACCCTCAGAGTTTATATCATAGTAAGATAATTTAGCAGTGGGTCTGCCTAGCCATTAGTCTTTCTACAATCAGAAATCTGTAAATGATCAGAGATGTTTACTTTTTCCCCAAATGTCTATTACAGTGGGGAAAGAGGGACAATTATTAATCAAAAGAAAAACACAGAAAAATAAATGTGAAGTGAGGAGATGGCAGGAGGGGCTCTGCCCTTTAAATTGTGGCTAATTCTTTCCTGGCTTCCTCATAGCTACAACTAACATTCAGGTTCCAACATTTTTTTCCTGAAAGAATGAAGCTTTCAAATATAATTTTTAAAAAATCATAGAAAACTTAGTTTTGATATTTTTTTTAATTTTTAATCATTATTTCATATTTATGTGAACAAAAATGAATGTATAGACATACAAATCCTGTTTAGAACAAATGTTAACTAGTAAAACTTTATTATCTCAAGGACCTTCAAATTAATATTAATTACTATAAAAATACTAAGGAAAAACTCACAGAATTTAGATATATTATTTTGTGTGTATATACTTAAAATATAATATCTGTGATGACAATAGTAGTGATTAGAATTAAATGTTTAAAGCTTTTTAAATAATATGACATCATGTTTTCCTTCTGTGTGCTTCACTCAAGTGACACATCCAAATAGATTTAGCTTGTGTGGGAAAAATTGACCTTTTTTATTTATATGAGCTTGATAACTATATTTTCATATAATAACTAACTATGACATAAATTTATCAGAAAGCAGGCCAGAGACTACATACTTTTACTAACAAGCTTTAAAAGGTAAAAGAAAAATGGAGAACAGATCAAGTAATCACATGGTTTTTTGGCAATTTCTCTCATATCTGTATAGTTTTTTTATCCTGATAATTATTTATTTGCTACATTAATCATTGCTATCAGAGCCAAAAGCAAGAGCCAAAAAGTGGTGATTACAATGTCTTTTGATTATTGGGGACAACTTGTTTACTATCTCCTGAATGGTACCCAAGAAACTTGAATAACCTTCTTCTTCCAATAAAACAAAAGTGTTGGGAGATACTGAGAAAAAAATGTGTTGACTATTAACCTTTAGGAAACAGAAGACACAAAGTTATGAAAGTCTGTGTTAATCTGAATTCAGTTAAGAACAGAATATCCCTATGGCAATTGTGTGACCTGAGTAACCACATCTGAATCAGCACTATTTTTGTTAGGCATAAGAAATCTGGAGCCAGGATAGAGTTCAAAATTATTTTGAGTTTATTCCATCCTATCTATATACAAAGGGACACGGTGGCTCAGTGGGTAAGGCAACTGAGCTTGTCATTCGGAGGTTCGGCAGTTCAGCGGTTCAAATCCCTAGTGCCGTATAATGGGGTGAACTCCCGTTACTTGTCCCAGCTTCTGC
>JANHFP010006143.1:0-10136 GCA_032468135.1 Calamaria suluensis | reverse complement strand
GCAGTTGAATATGATTATCTTGAAGCCCCCACCCACCCACCCCAAATAAATCGGTGTTATTAGCCATCAAACCTCAACAATAACTTTTCCCCAAAGGTTTCCACAATTTTGGCCACTACTGTAGGGTGGTTAGTGTAAAGGTTAGGTCTACCTTGCCATGTTTCGGGAAAGGGAGCAGCTTCTCTCCCGCCCTGCCTCACCTCGCAGCGCCAGGCAAGCGATGGCTATCAGGAGCGCCAGCAAGGCAACCATCGCCAGGCAACAGAGCACCGAACAGGTCCTGCTCGGCCATTTACTCCCCGCGACTTCGGGGCCCTGCCAAAAAAATAAAAGAAATGAATTCAAAGCCCTCCTTAAATTCCGCCTGACGGCTCAACCAGCCACCTTCGCCTCTGCCCTAACTAACCGCAACAACTGCATGACGCGCCTCCATGGCAGTAGAATCTTCGCTTGTTAGGGGGGCAGAAAGGCGTGTGGGGGGGGGGAGCCTTCCAAAGAGCCCTTGAAAATGTTCCCCCACCGGGAAGGAACCTATCGAACTTGATGCGGCACCAAGCAGAAGCGAACACCCGCTGGGTCTTCCGAACGCCGCCGCCTCTCCAAGCCACGCCCACCGTCTGAGCTCGGAACTCCCATGCTGCCCCATTCCATTTAGGGAAACTCAGCGTACGCGCGTGGGTTGGGCCGCTCTGCTTTCCCTTCGCCGCCACGTTCCTTTATTTTAATTTTTTTTCCCGCCTTGTTTTACGCCCATAACTAGTACCTCTCGGCTTCCGTAGCTCCGCCCATCAACCTCCGCCGCTCGGGGCCAGCTGCTTTCCCGGCGTCCTCTGCGGTGCGCGCGTCTCTCTTTCCCCCCTCCTCGCCTCCATTCCGGCTCCTACTCTTCCCCCCCCCCCAAACACACACACACACTCACTCTTATCTTGGCCGCTCGCCCGCCTTTGGCGAGAGGAGAAGCAGAAAGCAGAAGCCCCTCCCCTACCGGCGTGAGGTTTTGTTCTTTCCTCCTCCGGCCGCGTGCGCGGTGATCCCACTTCGCTGACTTCCGACCAGTAACCCCTCCTCCTCCAAACCCCCCCCCCCGCACCCGCGTCCCCGGTCCGAGGTCTCCCTTCTTCTCTGTCCGGTTTCCGGCTAACGGTCTCCCCTCGGATCCCGGCGGAACTGAGCAGAGCCGGCTCGGCGGAGCCAGGCCTGCGCCGGGGGGAGGCGGGGGAGGAAGGAAAGCGATGTCAGGTGGAGACTCGGCGGCCGCCGCGGCCTCTCCTCAGCCGTTGCCCTTCTCGCTGCCCAAGCCTCCCCCCTTGATGCAGCTCAACCCCGGCGAAGGCGTGCGCCCTGTGGGAGCTCCCGGGCCGGAACAGTCGCCGAAAAGCGGCCGCATGGGAGGCCGGCCGGACTGGCCTGCCGGGAAGCCCGTCAGTCTCCTGGCACCTCTCCTTCCGCCGCGCGGGGAACCCGAACCGCTCCTTCCCTTCGGACCGTCCTCTCGCCAGCCTCTCCGCGGGAGGCTCCTCGGTAGAGGAGGAGGAGGAGGCGGCGGCGGTAACAGCGCGGGCAGCGGGAGCCTCCTCAACCCTGCGATGAGGCTGGGCGCCGGCGGGGGAGGTGCCGGCGTCGGCGCCGGCGGCATGGGCCGAGATGCTGTTATGGTAGGTGGGCAGGCGGGTTGTGTTTTTGGTCTGTGTGTATGTGTGAGGAGGGAAATGTGGGGTGGGAGGCGAAAGTTAAGCTTTACGCTTTTTATTCGAACAACAGAGTTGGAAGGGGCCTTGGAGGTCTTCTAGTCCAACCCCCTACTTCGGTTTCAGCTCCCGTCCCAAAATTTCATACCCGTCAAGTTTAAAAACAAAACAAAAACCCAACACATACCCTTCTTGGCCTCGTTTGAAGGTTGAGGAGGAAGGGAGTCCATAGTTATATCCCTAGGACGAGTCGCAAGGGACCTCGAGTCTGTCTCGACTCCTGGAATCCTGCCTTGCCTGCAGTTTTCCCTCAGAGTTTATCGGTATTTGAACGGTAACGGTAGGCTTGGCGGTCTCTGGCCACAGGGTTTTTTTTTTAGACCGTTTAGCATCCAGCCGGTATGGTAGATTTGCCTGGATGCTGGATGAACTTGTTGCTTGATACCTATGGAGATTCTCAAGTCATCCAGGTCATGGTGGTCCCAAAGGTGCTTTTTTAATATTTTTCTTCTCCTCAAGAGGACTTTCTGTTTTTTTTCCTTTGAAGACCTTTCTCTTCTCATCCAAGAAGCTTCTTCAGCTCTGAGGGTGAAGCAGTTTCTTGGGTGACAAGGGAAACTCTGGAGAAGCACCTGTCTTGTCCAATTGGCTTTTTTTCCCCTGCATTTATTTTATTTATTTATTTTATCGATTACATACTAGGTAATATATATATAAGTATAAGCATGAAATGAATATAAAAAATGAATACAAATAAAGAGAACATTAGGACAGGAACGGTAGGCAAGCTGGTGCTCTTATTCCAGAGGATGGTGAGACTTAATCTTTGCAGCAGTGCCTATGGGAGGAGATCAGTAGGAATTGATTAGGGAAAAATAGGAATATGTTATCATTTGAAAAATCTCCCAAGCAGCATTGTTGACTATGTGCAATCGCATTCTTTTCAACTTCTAGCAACCACATTGATGCCTTGATCCTCTATTCTTAATCTGGTCTTTCAGGTCTTCTTAGTGCCAGTGTTACTGAGTCCATCCACCTTGTTGGTGGCCATCCTCTTTTTTCTTCTAACTTTCCCACCATTAGATCCTTTTCCAGAGAGATAGGTGGTCAGATTTGCTAGCTTTATAGTAATTTAATCATAAATGGGATTTGACAAATCGAAACTATTTGGCATGATTATTTGGAACACCAAGCCAGAATTCTGGAGGACTACAATTTATTTATATTTATTTATAAATATTTGTTTATTCATTTATTGATCTAAGCAACCATTTACTTAGAATGAAATGAAATGAAACCATTTCATTCTAACTGTTCATCTGCAACTCCTGATTTTTTCATTGCTTTGTAAATCACCAAAAACAAAAAACACCATGTAGTTTTTTATACCGGCTTAAAGGGAACAGTATGCATAGAATCTTGATTTGAGTCATAAAACAAACTAATCCTTTTTATTTAGTACTGTAGTTACAGGAGAAAAAGTATGAGGTTTCAGTGACAAGTCAGCTTTCATTATTGTTCCATGTGACTGTTACCAGTATATGTGAAGCATTTGAACAGTTGTAACTTCATGTTTCATAAGTTGCCAAGTCTTATATCTATTTTCAAACAAAGTAGGTCAATGACAATATTATTTACAGGAACATTTAATAAACTTGTATCATTAATAGTGCTTAATCCCTAAGAAAGGTGATACCACTTATACTCAAATCTGCCTACTATACATGATATTTCCTTTTTGAAGACTTGCTGTCCAAGTCTTTCCTGTTTGAAGATTTGCTACCCAAAATATTTCTTTACAGAATTAAGAATACAGTGATGGCAAACTTTTCAGAGCAGATTATGAATATACATGTTAATGTGTTTTATTCATTTTACAATTTAATGATAGTTGGAAAAAATAAAACCCATTATTCTATCCCCCCTCATAAAATGTCATTAAAATTTTAAAATAGCAAAATAGCATCTTTACAAAAAGTATTTCCCTTTGATAGTTTCCTGTACTTGAAAAAGCCCACTTGCAGATTACCATAATAATGATTGGAGAAAATAATATAAGCAAAGGGTGTTTTAGGTGCTCTTTAGTCAGGATTATGCACATGTAGATAGCCAAATGCTATTTCATTTAGGGTCTAAAAGTCATAAATCACTAACAAGCTAATGGCTAGGTACATGATATAATTTATTTTTAGTAAAACTCGTCTGCCTCAGTATTTGCACTGAACAGTCTGTTAGCTGATAAGAATTCATACAGCTGTTTTTTAATTCTAAACAGCTAAAACTTAAGAAACATACAAGCAGTTTTTTTTATTTCCATGCTTTAACTTTTACTTATTTAATATATTTAAACCAATAAATTAAAATTAATCAAAGGTCTAATTGCTTTAGACCTGTCAGTGCAAATCTGGATGTTTTATTTAAATTGTTTATAGGTACCCAATTCAGTGGACTTTGTTGGTGGCAATGAACTGCTATATGTATATTTCAACTACCATTTTATCAGAAAACAGGATCAGATTTTACAGTTCAGATTTTCAGAAGAATGTTTTTTGACATTCTCATCTGGCGAAAACATATTTGAAATTGGATCATTTGAAAGCCGATGTACAATGTTTCAATCACAGAATGGTTCAAACACAAAACAGTAGTGTTTGAGTGCAAAATCAGCTGTCGTAACATTTTGAAGTGTTTCAAACTCAAAATCGATTGAAATGTCTTGTACATCCTTACTACTTACTATACTTTTTTCTTGGAGACTTGTTATACGAGAAATACTAACAGCAATTGCAATAATAAAATAGCAAGTTTTTAAACTAGCATGAGTCGTAATATCTATAAAGGGGGAAAAAAACATTTATATATTGACAAGATTGGCAATATTGTAACAGTTTAAAATATTTTGCTCTTTGAGAGTCCTAATTAACCAGATCTGGAAGATAACTTGTTTCTGTTTTGCTTGTTTTCCTAAAATCCTGAACTCTGTTTTTCAGATGGGACATCCAGGCATGCCTCACTATCCACCCATGGGAATGCATCCTATGGGTCAAAGGCCCCCCAACATGCCTCCAGTATCTCATGGGATGATGCCTCAAATGATGCCTCCAATGGGAGGACCACAAATGGGACAGGTAAATGGGCTTCTGTGATTTTGTTTTATATTTTTATATATATATATATATATACTACTTTAAAATGAAATAGTACTGCAATTTCTATCTTTTAAAAACTTTCCAAAGGTCATTAAGAATTTGTACTGATTCATATCAGTACAGTCCTCTTAATCTCTTTTTCTCATTATTCCTGATTTAAATGATTCCACAACATTTTTTTCTTAAACAGGTCAGTTACGTTTCTGCATAACATTTGGGATAGGAAAGTATAATGTCCTTACATTCCTTATTATTTGGTTGAATCCTTACTTCTCAATATATTTCACCTGTATGTCAATAAGTAGCTTAGCTTTTTCGGATCTGAGCTTTTATTTTTTCCTTTTTGTAGTGGCCTTAGCTCTTTTTGTTCAGTGTAATATAACAGTATAAAATACCCTTTTGTTACTACTCTAGATAGTAATCCCAATACTCTACTGTCTATACTTACACTAATTTATACCTTGAATTTTAAAGTCGCCCTTAGTTTTAGTCCTGCTCTAATATATTTATATTTAATATGTTTATTCATATTTTCTGATGAATAAAGGGAATTCTGTCTTCATATGGCATTAAAAATAATGTAAATCCTTTCTGAACAGTATCATAATTTGTTAGTACAGGTGCATGTAGTTTAATCAAGGTTGAATGATGAATAGGAAACATGAAAAGTAATTTGAGCAGTTCAGCTACTTATCTTATTACCCATTAATTGCAAAGCCCCTAATTATCAACATATTTAACATAGCAGTTCAAATTCCCTAGGGCATTGCTTTGAATTAAATTGTTGTTCTGCTCACATTATTGTTGCCTGGCATATTTTACCGCTTGGCTATCTTGAGGAATTCATTGAACGCAATTGGGTGATCTTCTTGCACATATTACTAGAAATGAATTCCAAGAAATGTAAGGCAGGCTGGTATATGTCTTTGGCACTTAAAATGTGGAGAATTATGTCTTGGATATGAAGTTATTGTCCCATTCATTTAAACAACCCAAGTACTTTCTTCAAGGTATATTATTTTTCTTTATAAGGAAAAAAACTAACAAATCTTTAGAAGCTCTTTATCACTTTTGGGGGCTACCATGTTCCACTTATCCAGTTTGTTTTATCATATTTCACATAAATATTCTTATTTACACAACATTTTTTCCTATTGATATTGGTATTTCCTTTCTCTAGGCACTTGATTTATAGATATCTTGAGTTGTGCATCAGGTGATATGTCATAAAATTGAGGCTGTCTCCAAGCATTTAAAGCAGAACTACCATTCAGAGACAATGGGTTATAAATCCTTGTGTTGAGAGCCACCACATAGTTGAAAACCCCTGGAGCTTTGTGGCTTTCCTAAAACCTGGATTTGTCAAGCACAAATGTTTTATTTTATGGGGCTAGAATATAATTGGTGGCCTATATTCTGAAAGTGTTTCTAAAACTTATAGATGGAGATATTTAGGGAGCAACTCTTGGTTGGAACACACTTATTTGGAAGCAGCAGTGGGGCAAGACTCCTTTCTTCTCCTGCTTCTACAGGATGGTGGGGAATGGGAGGGCCACTCCCATTCTTTCTTCTCTTCCTCACGCTTCCAAGAAAACCTTGTGGATTGAGGGTGGAGCAGTAGCCCTACCAAATACCTCTCCCTCCACACAAGATGGAAGGTAAGAGGGAGCAATAACCTGATGCTCCCTGAAGATACATGGGAATGGGGTTATTTGGCCAGCCCTTCAGGGATTGTCATTACATATTTGGGGGTTGATTTCCCTAGCACTATTTGTGGGATCTGCCAACAAAATTGGCTGAATACGGCCAATTAGATTAAGTGTTGCCATCCTCTTAGTCCCCAGTGCGGACTGATGAAAATTTCACAAAACCTCTGCCTTTCTTTCAGAATTTTTTTCTGGTTAACGGCCATGTACATACACAAGGAACTTAGCTCTATATGATAAATGCCTTGGGTCTTTGCCCAAGCTGGCTTCTATTAGACCCTTGTGTATATTGTCGTGCGGCATCATTGTCAGAATAAGAATTATCCCTCACTATTTACACTGATTTAAGGAATAAGGAAAATGATATGGTTTTAATTGGTTATGGTAGTTTGCATCCTTGTTGCATGCCTTTCTCCGCTTTTTAACAGTTCATGTTTTTGAACCCTGCAGTCATAATTCTTAAACTTTATAGTTCTCTTCATCTTGGAACATCTTTGCAGCATAACTCTTACTCCAGCCCTGTGAGACAAGTTCTTCAGGTATTATCCTCTGTTCATAGATGAGGTAAATGAGCCCTCAAGATTAATAGAGTTTACATAGATCACAGGGAATTGGTTTGGGAATTAGAGGTTTTAAGAGTTTTAAATGGATTGGGCCCCATTCCTTCAATGACTTGCAAGTAGTCTAATGTTTGGGTTTTTAAAGAATAAGACATAAGCATATGGGCCCATATTCTTGTTTATCTTTCTGCTATCCCTCCATACCAGTCTGCTTCTTCCTTCATGTTTTGTCTTGAGTTCCCTTTCGAAAGACAATCAAGAGTAGATGAACAATTGTCCTTATTTGTTGGCCCTCAGCAATTAATATCTTGCCTACTTTAATGCTTCTGATCATTTAGAGCTTTAATACTATTTATTTGGAACATCATCAGACAATTGCTGGATTCCCTTGTTAAACTTATATGCCCTTTTATAACTCTACTCCTTTGTTATGCCCCAGTTTAGCTGTTTGGGAATAGGGTTAAACTATATCCTCCCATCAACAAAAAAATAGTTACAGATGTAGCGTGACTAGTTGTAAACAAATACAATAATCATATTTTGATTGTAGATGCCTGGAATGATGCAGCCGGTGATGCCCGGAATGATGGCACCTCATATGTCTCACGGCCCCATGCAGCCAACAGGACCGGTAAATATTCTGTTTATAATTTTAAAGTATCTGCACTCTATTGTACTTATTTCTGTATCCTTTACCTGTAACTTTTGCCCAATATACAGTTCAGTATCTTTTATTAGAATAATTCCCCAACTTGAACCACTTTATTGCTAATTATTTCAAATTTATATAAGGAAAAATGCTAGTCATAATATGATTATTTCATGTTTCATTATAAGGTAGCCTGATGCGTTTAATAGACTATGTAATTCTAAAATTCATAAATATTTGAATTTAACTTAATTGTTTTATTACAAATGCAAATTAATAATTTCATTTTCCTGTCATGCATCATCTTATATTCTAGAGATGCTATAGAGAAAAACTTTATTAACTCATAACTTAATTTTGGATGAGATAGACTAACAATCCTAGTTTAAATCTGGAAGGATTTGAAGAAAAGTACAGGTAGTCCCCGTCTACAACTACACTTGAGCTGAAAATTTCTGTTCCTAATTGAGACATTTGTTAAGTGAGTTTTGCTCAATTTCTTGCCACAGCTGTTAAGTGAATCACTGTAGTTAATAACATAGTTGTTAAGTAATCTCTGACTTCCCCATTGACTTTGATTGTCAGAAGGTCACAAAAAGTTATCACATGACCCTGGGACACTGTAATTGTCATAAATATGAGTTAGTTGCCAAGTGTCTGAATTTTGATTGCATGATCATAGTGCTCCTGCAATGGTCATAAGTGCAAAAAGTGTGAAAAATAGTCATGTCATTTTGCAGTGTTATAACTTTGAATGGTCACTAAACAAACTTGTAAATCAAGGACTACCGTGTTATTCCCAAAAATAAGCCCTAACTTGATTTTACATATGCACCCAATATAAGGCCTATCCTTTAAAACAGGCCCTACTTAAGACCCTTCCCTCTCTGTTGTACCTGGTTGCACAAGGGGGTCGAGGTACACAAGTAAAAACCAAGCTAGGGCGGAGATGGAAGGTGGATCTGCCCTATATGCCCTGCACCCGCTTACCTTAGGACAATTGCAGCCAGGCCTCCCAGGCTCCAACACTTGCCTCACCTTGCCGGCCCACTTCTGCAACCTTTTGCTGCCACTTCCACACGTCCCCCATGACCTCCGTTTTGCCATCAAAGGTCTTTGGAAAGCGGCCACATGAGTTCTGCTGGGCTGTCTGTTGCCACCATGAGGTGAGATAGTGGAAAAGATAGTCCCCAAAAATAAGGTTTAATACCTCTTGGAGACAAAAAAAATAAGAGTGGTCTTATTTTTGGGGAAACACGCTACCTGTATCTACATTGCAAATAGGAGGCAAGGACCATCATTCTTTTGGTACTAATTCGGCATGCTGACTAAAGCCAGATGAGAACAAAGGAAAACAACCCACATAGTCTGAAGGAAGCTTCAATCAACCGTTGTCAAGTCTTCAAAACCCTTCAAATACCAGCAAGTGGTTTTGAATCTTAGGGAGCCTCATTCTACATGGCAGGTGCTGCTTTAGAGAAGGTGCACTTACAGTGTCCTAATAAATGATATTGCTTAGTGAAAGGAACCTGAAGTGTACCAACCCTGCCAGATCAAATTGCCTGGGCAGATAATATGGAGAGAGGCAGTCCCTCAAGCAACTGAGCCTCATGCCATGTAGGGCTTTATAGGTAATAGCTCACCTGACTGAGTGAACTTTTTTTTTAGTCCCACAAACTTTTATTTCCCTCTAAATGACGGCGAGAAATGTGATGGAGCTGGGCTGGGGCAATGGAGCACTTGCCCAGAGAGGGCTCTGAGTACCACCTCTGGCACATGTGCCATAAATTCATCACCAGTGTAGTTTTCTTTCACAGGAGAGGTAATCCTTGCTTAAAGGGCATTTATTTAGCAAACTTTCGAAGTTAATAGTGGTGCTGGAAAAACTGGCTTACAACCAGTCCTCACATTTAAGAACTGCCAAAGTGCCCCACAGTCATGTGATCATAATTTGAGAGTTTCGCAATATTTATGATGATCACAGTTTCCTGCAGATTGCCATTTACAACCATCCTGACTAGTCAACGGAGAAGCTGTAAATGAGTTGCAAATTACAGAAAAGTTTGTAAAATTGGGTTCAGTTGCACTCTGCCTTACTTACTCGCACCAATGGCCCTTATTGGTTGTATGTTGAGGTCTGTCCATAGTTTTCTTTCTTCCTAGCCAATATTGTCTGGTTTTGAAAATCAAAGAAAGTTTGGATCTGGTTAGTACTTGGATGGGAAATAACCAGAAAATAACAAGCACAAAAGACTGGAACTGGAAGTAAAGAAAAACAAAAAAACTGACAAGGATAAATCACTTCCATATAAGTGATTTTAAAAATAAGTCTGTGTTGTCATCTCAAATTGGAGCTGAGATAGCTTTTGTCTGTGACATGAAAT
>JANHFP010006142.1:25740-37076 GCA_032468135.1 Calamaria suluensis | reverse complement strand
TAGTACACCATTTGCTTCAGAATATTTTTTTTCTTGTTTTCCTCCTCTAAAAATTATGTGCGTCTTATGGTTGGGTGTGTCTTATAGTCCGAAAAATACGGTAATACTTCAGATGTTACATAAATTATCAACAAGATATCTGGGCAGAGTTGCTGACTTTTGCGGACGTAGCCTACAACAATTCCATTCACAGCATTTACCCCTCTTGGGTCAAGATTTTGTAGCCATTCCAGCATTACTGCAAGAGAAACCTCAAAATCCATCACTGATCAAATGGATAGAACAACTTCAAGTTACCTGGCCCATAAGCATGGGGAAACTCAAATTTCAGCATTTGCAGTTGAGGGAAATGCCAAGCCGATCCTGGAACAGCCTCCTCAGCTGACTGAAGACCTCCACCTGCTCTCCCAGAACACCGCCCGGTGTTTACTTTCTTCCTTCTCCCATCACAAAATGAGAGCAAAAAGCAGTGCTTGTGCTTCAGGAGAGTGGAGGACTGCACCAGGTGGGGAGGGTGGGTGGCAGGCTGTTCCAGGAAGGGCCTGGCATTTCCCTCCACTGGAAACTCCGAGATTTGAGTTTCCCTGTGCTCTTCTGTCCCTCATTCAGTTGATTTCCCTTCCATGCAACCATCAATAGCTTGCAAAATATTATGATTAAAAATAATATGATTTGTAGACCTCAAATCTCACCATTTGCAGTGGAGGGAAATGCCAGGCCCTTCCTGGAGCAGCCTGCCGCCCACCCTCCCTGCCTGGTGCAGACCACCACCTCTCCTGAAGCACCATTGTTGCTCTTCACTCTCATTTCGTGATGGGAGAAGGAAGAAAGCAAACAGTAGGCAGTGCCCTGGGAAAGCAGGTGGAGGTCTTCAGCCAGGTGGGGAGGGATGGCTGGGAGGGACAGTGACAGCGGTGGGCCCTTCCAAGCCCAGTGCACAGAAGCGCCAGCCAAGAGCACCAAGACGAAGGGCTTGTTGAGCGCCCAAGCCACACCCACAGAACCTGTAGCAACCCTTTTAGATTTCACCCCTGGCCTGAAGAAACGCCCACAAGACCCAGCAAAAAATGCAGCTTCGCTCCCACTCTGGAATATGGAGCGAATCTCCATCCCTTGCCTTTCCATTCTCCGGCCAGGCAAGGAATGACTGCAAGGGCAAGGGGTGGGGACAGCCAGTGGTGGGATCTTCGAACAGGAAGCCACAGCAGGGGGAAGAAAGAGATGTGGGTTGCCGACACCCATTGCCTCTTACCACCCCCTGCTGCCCCTTTGCCTCTTACTGCCCCCTAAGTCATCCCACCACCCCCAGGGGCAGTACTGCCCACTTGGGGAACCACTGCTCTACTACAATCATCTCTTATTAAAAGTGCCTTTTCACATCAACCAAATGGTGTCAAAAGTTTTACTTCCCTAGGAGATCAGACTGGGCTAGGTCTGACAGATGTTAGACAAGTACTCTGAGCAGCGAATTTGCCTTCTTTCAAGTTGTCAAACATGTCACAGTTGCCAAACATGGCTACACCACATTTCTGATGGGGGAAAAAACCAGGCTATCTTTGAATACTACTCTAGTGAATTGTAGGTGTGGGTGGTGTTTGAAAGATTGGGCTAACAAGCACAGAGGAGCACACAGAGGAACAGTTCTGAATAAGTGATAAGTGAGATCCATCCTCCATTAGAGCTACAAAGTACCCATAACCATAGCACCAAAAAGTAAGCAGTTGAAGAAGGCTAAAAGGCACCCCTCAAAGGGATAAAAAGAGGTGATAAAACATTCCTTGTCAATTCCCAAGGACCACATGGCACCATTGGTGCTGCCATTCATTACCTTTCCTCCATGTGAGGCCCAAGCAAAATGGAGACAGGCACAGGGGTTCCCTCTTGGATGGCCTGAAGGATTTCTGGCAGGGGCTGTAGTTTCTCCTGGGTTTGCTTGTAAGTAGAAGAGCAGACAGGGTCTACATAAAGAACTTGGCCAGACTAATGCTAGAAATTGCTTTCAGTCTGGCCAAAGGCTGATCTATTTTCTATCAGTTGCATTTATACATTTATACCTATATAGTTATTTCTTATATTGTAAATTTAAATTCACACATACAAACTGGAGCATATTTTTAAAAGTATGTCATGTCTTGGACAATTTGCAAATCTTATTGCAGAGCCTCTCTTCTCACAGTTGATTTCAACAGCAAACAGACCCATTCCCTACTCAGATGAAGAAGAACCATATTTGGCAGTCTACCAGCTGCTATAAAAGTGGATGGACAACTGTCAACTGTTCATTTTTTTAAAAAAATACTTGAAAATATCTTAGAGGGCCTAACAGAGTCAGTATCACTGAAGAGGGCAGTTGAGGACACTTATCCGCATCTACCCATCTTCCTCTCTTCAAGAACCACATTCGGGTAGGAGAGAAATGGAATTCCTGGAACAGTCCCAAGACTACAGAGAAGACTTCTTGTACGGACTCATTTTCAGTTATCCTCTACTCTAATATTGAATGACATGGCTGGCTGGAAGAGGTTAGTTTAGGTTCCAAGGCCTAAAGGGTATGAATCTCCTGTAACTTGATGCTGACCTGGTGTATTCCCAATATACTGTTGGCCCTTCTTTTTTCATTTCCTTTGATCTCATTTGCAATTGCAATTAGTATATGGAGTAAAGTTCTTATTGTGCAGCATGCAGACAACAAGGGCTCAAACTAATCCCAGAAGTCTTTGATTTGAAACAGTAGTTGGTGGCTTGAGCCATAAATTTTAACATCTGTTTCTGTATTTTTATTTTATAGAGTTTATTAACTTTCACTATAAGATAAAAATACAGAAAAAACAAGTTAGAGAAGGAAAAAAAGAGAAATGTAAAGAAAGAGAAAAAAATATAGTGATTTCTGACTTTTCTCAGTACAGATAATCAAAACCTAAAATCAAAGTTTATTTTTTTTCTAATTTCAAGTAAAAAGTCCACAGAAGTACCTATTTCTGTGTTGTTTACACATATGAACAGGTCCAACTGTTGTGGATGTGATGCAAAAAAGCTTGTGTGGCCTCTTGCCACAAGAGGACAGGCTAGTTTATCATAATAATTCCCTCTCGCCCACCACCCACTCCCCCCCTGAAAAGTAACTGATACCTGTTCCAGAGTGGAGAAGATGCTGCAGAGCAGGGAGTGAAGGATGGACAATTCCAGGGCCAGGTCAATTGAGTCATTATAGGTATTCAATGCTATGGTACAACCAGTGCTTGAAACGCTGCTGAGAAATGATTTCATGGTATACCAGTTGTGCTCAAGAAATTCATTCATGAAACTCATATAGGCCTCCTTTTCCCCAAACCTATGGGAAATGAAATACCATGTCACTGTAATGTACATTATATCATTATTAACATTGGAGACCTCAAAATCCTGATTGCCAATTCATTGAAAGGAGAGAAAAATAAAGGAGTGCAATTCTTGCAATTATTTTCCCCACATCCCCACTTTAGCAACATAGCAATAGCACTTAGACTTATATACTGTTTCATGGTGCTTTTATAGCCCTCTCCAAGGGGTTTACAGAGTCAGCATATTGTCCCCCAACAATGAGTCCTCATTTTACCCACCTCGGAAGGATGGAAGGTTGAGTCAACCTTGAGCCGGTGAAATTTGAACTGCTGAATTACAGCTAGCAGTCAGGTGAAGTAGCCTGCAGCACCGTATTCTAACTACTACACCACCTTGGTTCTTAAAAAGTGTTTTTCTGACATCTTGGGCTGATAGTAGTTATTAGGTATATTTTTTTAAATTGTACTTTGTTATGCATTAAGTTAAACAATAATTGTATTTTTTGCTTTTGCATAGTTCCATAATTGGAAAGTCTGTTGCCTCCAGATGCCTTTTCAAAATCTGCTCTGTCTTCTGCACTTTCTGCATGTGTTCACAGAAGCACATAATGATGATCAATGCACTCCTTTTCATGGAACAGGCTAGAAACATAGAATCAAAAAGCTGGAAGGGATTTGAAGATCTTTTAGTCAAACCCCATGCCCAGGGCAAAAGACATTCTTCCATCCTGGACAAATGGCTGTCCAATCTTTTTTTGAAGCTGTAGTTTGTACCTGAGGTCAAGTTTATAGAATTCTGAACCAGGGACATGGTTACTTACGTGGTGAAATTGGCCAGGTTCTGAATAACCTTGGCCACCAGGGTGAGGGTGCGGGAGGTGGTGTCATCGGGGTATTTCTGTGTGAGGCCAAAAAGGCTGGGGGACATAATGGCTGGACAAAGGAAGCGTAAGAATAGAGAAGCAGAGACAAGTCGCTGACCAATGTCCACTTTGCCCCGCAACTGGCACTCCTCTTGCCAGGCTGTGAAGATCTCACCAAGCTCAGCTGGAAAGGAGCTGCAGAGAGAAAGGAGATGACAGGCTGAAAGAAAACCTAAAGGCATACTGGCGACCACTGATTCAGACAGTTGTTACAGCCATGTCTTCTGGCTAAACAACCTTGTCTGGATAAATTGAATTTTGTTTCAGAGTATGCTTGGGTCTGGATGGAGTGACCAATCACAACAATTTGCCTATAACCAAGCCAGGGACTTTGCTCAGAAATACCTGAGGATCTCACTTGTAGCCAATTCAACTTATTAATATAAAGTCATTTTCATATACTCTCACGTGAAGGTGAGCTGCTTACACTAAGATAAGGGTAAATTGCAAATGTATACTCATTATACTTAACTTTATATGCTAAACCTAGTAGAATAGCCATTTTTCTAATTCATTTGGGCTTATAGGTTGTGTGCTAGATGAGCCATCAAAGATCCTAGATCAGGCTCTTTTGGTTCAGCCATTTGGGAAATCAGCAGCCCAGAAATTTCTCTACAAAGCAGATCTGGCTTTCCCTCAGTGGTGGCAGGAGAGAAAACTCCCTGGCCACTCTGGTTGATACTCAAGTACTCACTTGCTGGACATAGCAATCCTTAGGAAGACTTCTTCGCAGAGTTGCTGCAGATGGTTGCGATTGTCAGCCAAGTCACGGGGAGGGCATTTGCTTGGGTCCACTTCACAGCAATCCTCCAAAAAGTTTGGCTGGGTTATAATATCACCTGTGTGACATTCCCCCATAGGTTACTGTTAGGTGACAGGAATCGCATTGATGCTTGCAGAGCCACAGTTCTGGATCATAACCCACCATGGTATGTCTAACTTAGTTTCTTGCCTCCAATTAGAAACACTGACAGATTTTTTCATGAGCCTATCATTGCTTATTAAAGACATAATGATAGTCATATTCTAGCAATGCTAATGATGAATTCAGATAGCTTTTCAGAGTCCCTCTGAACTGTAAAGAACCAAAGCAGTGAGAGATCAGACTCACTTACTATCAAACATAGATTTATCTTACCATCTTGACTCATAATTCACCTTATAGGCACTAACCTTCAGTGCATTTTTGCTAGTATTTTAAAGCAGACTTTCTAGTTAACTTACTTAATGTGGCCAGCAGGTATGGGCTTCCCACCAGCTTCATGTACTCATCAATGGCCTTGGTGACTAGTGTGTTTTCACGAAAAATCAAAGCTTCCCGGTCATCAAAACGGTCCAGCTCGGCTATGCCTAAATCAATAAGAAAATCCTGCAATGAAGATGGGAAAGGAGTCAATAGAATAAATCCCATCCTGTTCTGTGTTCACATTTAAAACCCACTTTCAACCAGGCTCAGGATGTTAGGGAAAGGGTAAAATGATACCAGGTTTTTCTCCTGTGGCCTGAGAGCCAACTTGGCAGCAAAAAAAATAATCTCACAACACTAGGTGATCTAGCAATAAAAAAGGCCATGAGGGAAAAATCAGCACAACAGCATGAAGAAAATTCTCATGATGAATCTGGGTATCAGGTTGTTTCCCAGGACCTTAAATGGCAATCTGCTTATTAGTAAAATAAAAGATACCTTGGCTTTGCCTGTACTTTGCAGGACCCGCACTAGGACACTCATCAGCTCTTCCTTGTCTCTGGCACTGAGGCTGGGCTCCAACGAAGCACATAACTCCCGATAATGGAAAGTGAGATATTCAGCAAATTCTTTGTACTGTACGATGGGCATCACTTTGAAATTGCAGTATCGTCCTCGGAGTCGAAGGGTGGGCATGTTTGACTTCTCTTTGCCCAGTGGGTACCATCTTTCCAAGGGCTGGTGCATAGCAGCCAGCTCCTTTAGGGCAACAGACATACTGGTGATGGGGCTCTCGTTTGGTCTCAGCCCGTCTTCTTCCTGTACCAGGCAGACCTGTAGTTCCACAGCTGGTGGAAGAGTCTTGAGGTCAAAGTGCTCACCCCAGAAGAGAGTTCCTATGGGGCTGGCTGGCTTGGCTGTTGTGCGGGCATACAGGACCCCATCCAATTGGATTTCACAGTGGTAGTGCTTCCTAGGAGACAAGTCTCGGGCTTCATATACCCAAAGACTTAACCTGTGTTCCATCCGTTGGCAGTTGTCCTGCGAAATGGATGCATGGGACAATATTTAGAGCTGGGATTGGATGCAAAACAAGATGTTTTTTCTTAATTATCTTAAATTTTAAATAATTTAATATTGGGATTTTAGAAGAATTTGAAATTTGAAATTTTTAAATTTTTAAATATTTTAATAGTCTAATAGCCATTAATAATGATTTAATTCTATTTTAACTAAATTTTTGTATATCTTGTATTTTAAGTGAATTTGGCTGTACACCGCCCCAAGTCCGTGAGGAGAGGGGCGGTATATAAATCTAATTAATAAATAATAATAAAATAAAAATGTGCCACAATTTGCGCAGTGTGGCACCTTTATTGATGTGTTGGACTGCAATTCCTATGAAAGCCACACTTCTACCATAAGTACTGAAAACAACTGTTGTCAAGTGCAGGAAATCAGGAGTCCAGGCAGTTCAAATGAATATATATATGTAAGTTTATTGTATACTAAAACTCTCCAAGAATCTGAACTACTAACTGTCAAAACAAATTGGTCAGTCAATGGAATTCAAGATGCAATAGACTTTAAATCTCTTATGGGCATAAAGGGACTCAAGACTGATGAAGTGTTTAACCCTCCCGTGAGCTCAACCAGGTCATCTCCTACAACCAAGGGTGAAATCTAAAAAACTGTTGCTACCAGTTCTGTGGGCGTGGCTTGGTGGGTATGGCTTGGTGGGTCATGTGTCTGGGTAGGTGTGGCTAAGTGGATGGGAGGGGGTATCAAAAGACAGAAACTCACTTGTCCTGCTGGAGCAGGAGGTTGGACTAGATGACCTCCAGGTACCTTCCAGCCCTGGATTGCTGTGCTCTTTTAGCCTCTGAATTGTGTCTAGTAGTGCCAGGTTTGTGAACCTTCCTTGCTCTCCTTTTTCCTTCTCTCTCCCTCCCTCTCTCTCTCTTTCCTTTCTTTCTCAGGACATTCACCCCCGTTTTTGCCCAAAATTATTTGCTGGATTAGGTAGAAACATATGCCTTTAAATAAATGTAGAGAGCTTCCGGATCGCGCGAAAGGCTTTCCCTCCTTTCATTTTAAAAGCATGTGTTTAAATGAAGGGGAAAAAACCTCTCCCATGATCGTGCCGGCTGCTGGGAGGCTCTCTACATTAATTTAGAGGCATGTGTTTCTACCTAATCCAGCAAACACTTTGATAGGAACACATGCTTTTAAAAAGAAAAGAAAGCCTCAGATAGGCAGAGGGGGCGGGGCCAGGTATTTTTACTACCAGTTCTTCAAACTGCCCGCCACCTCAGCCGAACCGGTCCGAACTGGGAGAATTTCACCCCTGATACGGACGCATACAAGCGCACACATTTGTTTCTTTGCTTTGGGGGTGATGTTGTAAACAGGAATTGCCACGTATCTCACTGACAAGGCTGATGTTTTGCAGGCAGCACTGCTGATGGGAAGCTTCTGCCAGGGGATCGCATCCTCGCAGTAAACAACCACGCAACGGAAGACCTTACCGGTGAACAAGCAGCTGCTCTTTTAAGGTGCAATATGGGAGTCTGCTGCCCCAAGGCCAAGGGGGATGGCTAAACTTCACTCCAGTGGCTGATTCTCATGCCATGTTATGCTATGCTCAAAAGCATTTTGGGTATTTTGATACATGTAGTCCTCAACTTAGGACCATAATTGAGCCCCAGATTTCTGTTGTTAAGTGAGACATTCGTTAAATGAGCTTTGCCCCACTTTACAACCTTTCTTGTCACAGTTGTTAAGTGAATCACTGCACTTTAATATCCTGGTTGTTAAGTGAATCTGGCTTCCCCATTGACTTTGCTGGTCAGAAGGTCGCAAAAGGTGATCAAATGACAGTGGGACACAGCGACCGTCATAAGTATGAACCAGTTGCCAAGTATCTGAAGTTTGATCCCATGATCATGGGGATGGAAGGTCATAACTGTTACGAGTCATTTTTTTTCAGTGCCGTTGTAACTTCGAACAGTCACTAAATGAACTGCTATAAATCGAGGACTACCATTGCTGAAAGTGATGCAGGCTTTTCTGGCATTCATAGCGACGTCTTCAAATAAAGCCGTTTAAGCAGAAAAAAGGGGTGGGGGTGTTCTCCTTGTTCCCCAACCTGTGCATTCACACTTGTGTTTGTTTTATTTTATTGTATTGTCCTAACAGGGAATCGCAAGGCCCTCTCCAGTTTACAGTTCTGCGATGCACCTCGGTAAATTGCCCTCATGTACCACTGGTGTTTGAGTTACTCCTTGGAGGGTAAGGTTTGGCCTCCTGATGGGTATGCAAATGAGAATCACAAATACGAAGTTCCAGGAGGTAATCTTAGCGGTACAAAGGGTGGGAAATATGACCCAATAAGGGGTGTTGATGTATTAGGGCAGAGGCGTCAAACTCACATCGTCATGGCAGCATCAAGACACGTATTGAGACTTTTCTCCCCTTTGCTAAAATGGGTGTGGGTGTGGCCAGCGTGTGATGCATCTGGCCAGTGGGCCGGGAGTTTGACAGCCCTGCATTAGGGGATCCTGGGGCAAAAATGGTGAGACACTTGCCAATAAAAGTGAGGTCAAGGTTTTAAAGAGTGGCCATGTTCATATCACTGGGCATTTGCCACCTAGTCTACAACAGCAAACAGAATGATGGATTTGGGTTCAAGCTATACATTACATCTAAATATGCAGAGGATGATGATGTCAGATTGTTTAGATGAAGTAAAATTGATTTTTGGAGAGAAGGCAGAAATTTAAAAAGTTTTTTTTTAATAATAGTACCTGGCATAGAGCATACTTATCCTTGAGCTTTCGATGCATTATACATCCACTCAAATCACCCTCAAAATATGTTTGGGGTAAAATAAAGCCTCTAAATGACAAGTTTAAGCTCAATTCCCAATGACTTCATGTCTATGTTGTTTACATAGATGATGGGTGGATGGATGGATGGACGGACGGACAGATAGACAGATAGATAGATAAATAGACAGGAGCAAATGCAAACAGATATAAAGTAAGAAAGAGAAAGCAAAAAGTGTAGGAAAAGGAAAAAAGGAAAGCTAAAGAAATATATAATACTGATTATTCTTCATAGCAGATATAAGCACAATTATATTTTAATATCTCTCTTTCTAAAATTATACCATGATACTCTTCTTTCTATAATCTATCCCTTGTAATCATCAAACCCATAAATCACAAGTTCTTTTTTTTCATTTCTGTACAAAAAAATGATAAGAAATTTCCACTCACCACTTTCTAGTATGTTCTCTGTTTACTCTAACCTATAGCATCTGGATTTCCTTGCAGTCCGCAATATAAATGCTAATCAGCTCTGATTCTGCTTACCTTTTTGAGATCACCCAAAATCAGTTAGGTAATCTTATTCATCTGGGTAAAAGCTAATGTATTAAAAACTTAAAGCTAAATCCAGTTAAGATTCTTGTAACAATGAAATGTTGGTAGTATATATTTGATTACATTGCAATCAGTTTTTTTGTATACATAAGATGAATTCTTATTCCTTCCAGTTATTGTTCAATGTTGCTGCTCTGTGCATAGCTATTGGCTCCATTGATCTCAATGACTTACAAAAGAACATATTTACACTGCACTGTAATCACAATACATCTGCAAATTCTGAAAATATCATTTCTGCTGCCACAACAGAACTCCCCCCCTTGACCCTGATTAGCTTTCTATCCCAAACGAGAGTGGCTAGATATTGCCACTCACAGGTCCAAATATACAGTATGTATTTATGTCTGTATTTAAATGCATCTAGGAAACATTGTTGATGGGAAGAAAAATATGAATTTGTAGCAGGTAAATATAAGTGGAAAGAGCAACTGCAGTCCATCCCAACACCTTCTTCCAGAAGCAACTTTCCCTTATATAAACTAACATTTATCGGCATTTGTATTCTATAACATGAGGGCTGTTGTATAATGTTGGAGTTCCCGTTCAAACAATGACTTGAGTGCCCTCATACAGACATACAAAGTCGCTCTCTTATAGAAAGTTAAACAAATCATCTTGCCCAGGATTGTTCTCCAAGGATAGGCAAATGCACCTTCTTTACTGCCATCACTGCGTGTTGAGATCCCATCACCAAAAGCTCTGCGTGTTGGGTCAGCAAAAAATTAAGAAGCAAAATAACTACACCTTTTTGAGGGTTTTTTTTTAACCCAGACATCCTAATATGGGAGGGAGCTTCAGGGAATTGTGCTGCTGCCTTTCTTTCAGTAGTGCCATCACATCATCACCCTGCCCTTTTGGTCCTTGATAAGGAAAACAAGCATCGGCCTGGCTTCAGGAGGCTTGCTTGGCCCCGGTCCATCCCAACAGTCACAATTCTCCAGGGCTTCTAACCTGCCACTCTAGATTCTTTGGAGCTGAAGATAGAACTTGAGATCTTTCAGCATGCAATGTGCCATGAAGCGATGCACTAAATCTTGCCTTTGTGTGCAGATGCATCTGCGAGTAATGAAATATGAACCTATTCTGAAATTATTGGTAAACTAACATCATCAGGGTGCATAGCACTTCGTGGAAAATAATTCTGCAGTTTGCAGTCTCAGTGTTGGCCCAGGCGAGAGGGCAGAAATCAAAATGGTGAAAATTAGGAAGCAATAACCAAGCTGGCGAAGTTGCAGAGAAATCAAAACTTAGTCTCGGGCTCAGTTATAATAAAGTAGGAAGGACAGTAGTGCCAAACTCTTCACTGAAAACATGCATTTTGAGAAGACATTTGTAGCGCATGTAAGGATATCTAGTAAGTATTCTGGGAGGCTGTTTCAAGTAAGGGAGAGGAAGGAAGGAAGGAAGGAAGGAAGGAAGGAAGGAAGGAAGGAAGGAAGGAAGGAAGGAAGGAAGGAAG
>JANHFP010006141.1:45344-60129 GCA_032468135.1 Calamaria suluensis | reverse complement strand
CCACCACCACCGTTAGTGTTTCCAGGGTAGCCCCATGGGCCAGATCTAAGCACTCTGTAGTTTGGACACAGTCCTTGAGTTTGACACCTGTGCCTAAGGTGCACCAGCACTTCCTAGCAGAGAAGGGATTGTCCATTTTAGATGTTTTATCCTGAGGAGATATTAAAAAGTGAGTACCTGAGCAAAGGTTGTTTACCTTCTTAAGCCTCAAAAACTGCACAAACACACAGATCCTAATATGGGAAAAGAATTCAAGTACCTTCTTTAGTTATGCTACATTACCCAGATTAGCTATGGTGTAGACTGAAAACTGTAAGAAATGAGGGTGGTAACGGAGCAGTGGTAGGCTGCTACTGGTTCACCCCAGATCAGGCAAACCAGTAGTGGTGGTGGTGGGAGGTTCCATGCACCTGCCTAGATGCATCTGCACATGGAAAGATCTATATTCCTTGTGTCGTGCCTCTGTCAGCATCCAATTTTGAGGTTGAGGAGGAACAGCTAGCAGAGACTGGTGAGGGGGAAGTTGGCATTGAAAAAGAGCAGGCCCAGGCAGACTCCAGTGAGAGATGGGTGGAGTCAGAGCAGGACAGTTCAGAGGAGGACCTTGGAACAGCACCCCCACCTGATCCAAAACAGAGATGCAGAGACAAACAGGCTCTGGAGAAAAGGCTACTCAAGAGTAAGTGAAGGAAGGCACACAGCTGAGTAAAGTAAAGGTAAAGGTTTCCCTTGCACATATGTGCCAGTCATTTCCGATTCTATGGGGCAGTGCTCATATCCGTTTCAAAGCTGAAGAGCCAGCACTGTCCAAAGACGTCTCCATGATCATGTGGCCAGCATGACTAAATGCCAAAGGTGCATGGAACGCTGTTACTTTCCCACCAAAGGTGGTCCCTGATTTTTATATATATTATTGGTTTTATATAATAAAGGGTAATAGAAGGTAAAAAGGGTAGACTTCTGGGTGGCTCCGCAACTGTTGGAGGTGCTTTTTGGTGACGCGCCAGTCCTGGGCTTCATAAAGCCACTTTGATAGTGCTGAACAGCTGTCAAGCAGTGAAAAAGCCTTCTCCCCGGGAAGAGGGTGAGAGGGTGAGCTGGCAGGGCTAGGTAGAGCCCCCAAAGCCCCCCAGGAAAGTTTTCTGGGGGCGCAGAAGGGAGAGCTCCCATTTGCTTTGCCTAGCTCTGGACCCTGGACTTCCCTGCATACAGGGCAAAATGCCGCAACCACTTCAAGTAAAGGAAAACTTAAAGAAAAGCTACTGAGGCCAGACGGAGTGCAACAAAATAACAGTGCAAGTATTTTGGTAACTTTTATATCCAATTTGACAGCAAAATGAAAGTTTGGAAGTGAAAGTGAAGCAATAAAAATGGTGATTTGAGAGACAAGGGGTGGGCAGAAGAGAAAGTGGAAAGTGAAGTCCTTTGTTTTTTTTTTGTGGAAAGCCCCTAAAGACTGTAAAAAGACTTTATTGAATATAATATTGAATAAAATTGACAGAAATTGACAGAAATCACTATGGCTTCAAAACAAACAAAAAATTCTAAAGATTCTAAAGCTACGAGCTCTCCAACTCAATCTCCTAAAGCAAGAGCTTCAGCACCCCCAATGGAGAAGCAGTTAAAATAGCAGCAGCAGCAGCAACCACTTACATTGGACATGTTACAGGAATCTATGAAGGAGACTTTGAAATTAATGGAAGACAGAATGACAGCAAAACTTGCAGCAATGATGGATCTGAAAGTGGGACGTGTTGAACAGATGTCAGTTGGCCGTTAGGACGTCATGCAAATAAAGACCGAAACTGGGTAAGATGTAGAAATAACAATTCTTTTAATCTGCGGTGTCCTTTTGTATCAACATTGACGTGGATTTAATAAGTTTCTATGAAGGCAGCTCTGCCAACTGGCTTCCTAACCCTCATTTATAGCGGACTCCACCTCTCCACCACATAGCATTGGTCAATCGAGCCGCGCCTCTCTGACGTCAATCTAACCCTCCCCCAGTGCTTCGCGTCCGACTCCCTACACCACACCCAGTGAATCGCAGTTTCCAATCGTGGTCATCAGTCGAACCAAGTCAACCCGGAGTTCAGTTCTATGTCAGAGTTCCAGCTCCGACAGGCGGCCCCTCTCACCAATGGTCATCCTGGAAAATAAAACGGTGATTGTTAATATCACCCGGCCCCAGGTTTATCTGGCCATTGCTTATGGAACCTACATCTTAACACCGGGGTATTCACATCACTCTTCCGTACCCAGGAAGACTCATGTTCCGAATAGCCAACCCATTTTAATAAATACTCCACAGTACCACTCCGCATCCGTGAATCCAGTATCACCTCAACCTCAAAATGGTCCCTGTTAATCAGACCAGGGCATCCCTCTTCACCTTTTTCATGCCAGTATCTAGTTCAACAGCTGCCCTAAACCAAGGCCCTAAACGGGGTGGTAAACCCCTGTACAGGCAGACTTGTTTTAAATTAGTGTCCAGCCCAGCTTGAAAATAATGCACCAGGAGACGTTCAGGCCTCCTTCTCAAGCGGCTAGCAGCTTTTTTAAACTCTGTCACATAAATCCTGGTGGCCCTCCCTCCTTGTGTTAGAGTAACTAATTCATCCTCAGCAATTTGGTTTAATGAATCATCCATAAACCGTTTGTGTAGCGATTCTAGGAAGAGACCAACATTGGTTAATTCTGGGGCTCTGTGAGTGTGGAGGTCCGTGACCCAGCCTCCCCTTACATGGCGGCCAATATTGCTGCCACCATGGCCCACTGGGATGGGTACAGCCCCCCATAATTATCCACATGTCCAATAGCTTGGCTGATAAAAACTGCCACACATTCAGGGGCCCTGTTAAAGTGAGCTTGAAGGGGTGGTGGACCCCAAATAGGTTGGGGTGCCAACCCTGCCACCCAAACTGCCTCCTGTGGCCTCTGCCATTTGCCACCCTGTTGTGGCTGCCTCACCGTCCTGGCAGCTGCTCTTGTCCCAGACATCGACCGGGGTGGAGGGGGACGGGGGGGGAGAAAGAGAGAATGAGGAGTGATGATATGCTGCTCCACCCTCTTCTCCCGGATTACCACAATCTCCCAGTCCTGGGATCGTAAACTCCCAAAATTTCTCTCTCATTACTTCCAACGTTGATCTTCTTAAGCGTGTGGAACACTCAGATGGACTTCCGCTCCCATCTTCTGGCCTCCAACATTTTTCTCTCCATTTGCCCTGGGGTGGGGTATATGCAAGGGAGAGCGGCTGTCTCATTGCTGGCTGCCTGATGGCCGTACTATGCCACCAAGCACCTGAACTGCATCTGCCGCCCTCTCCTCCTTCCCCCCTGTCTCCCATTGTTCCCAGAAGGGGGCTTGTCTGCTGCCTCAACCCTGTACCCAGGTTCAGTTCCTCACAATCCCTTTTGTTCTCCGTCGTCAAGCCCGAGAATGATTGATAAAGATTACCTTCTTCGAGGACCGCCTCCAATACCGACAGGTTTCTGCCCTCAGCCATAGAAAATATGATAGCTGGCTTACTGTCAGTTGGCCGTTAGGATGTCATGCAAATAAAGACCAAAACTGGTAAGATGTAGAAATGACAATTATTTTAATCTGCGGTGTCCTTTCGTATCAACACTGATGTGGATTTACTAAGTTTCTATGAAGCCGGCTCTGCCGACTGGCTTCCTAACCCTCATTTATAGCGGACTCCGCCTCTCCACCACATAGCATTGGTCAATTGAGCCGTGCCTCTCTGACATCAATCTAACCCTCCCCCAGTGCTTCGTGTCCGACTCCCTACACCACACCCAGTGAATAACGGTTTCCAATCGTGGTCGTCAGCCAAACCAGGTCAACCCGGAGTTCAGTTCTATGTCAGAGTTCTGGCTCCGACAACAGAAGGTAGACAATGTGGAACAGAATATAGGACAATTAAGAAAAGAGGTGGGGAAAATGTTTAGTGATGTGGACAGAAGAATAGATAAACTCAATGAAAAATCCAAATCTGTGAGGAGCTGTCTATCAAGCTTTATGATAAACGCAGAGGAATAAATAGTGGAAATTAAACAGTTTGATCGGAGAGCTGAAAAACAATTGGAAGTGATTGAAAATAAATTGGAAAATGAAGAAAGAGAAACAATTATGATGCAGTTCCATGAACTGGAATTCGCAATTAGACTGAGGGATGAAAGAACAGAAGTCAGAGGACCTGATGGATATTTTTACAAGAGCCCTTGCTGTGGTGATGGATACGACAAAAGATGATATGGCATGGAGGATTGAAAAAATATATCAAGTTAACTCATGGATTGCAAGGAGCAAGAACCTCCCAAGAGACATTGTGATTTATTTTAATTCAAGGAAGATATGTAATGAGATTCTACAAGCTATATATAATAAAAAAAATTGCAGGTGGAAGGGCAAGAGCTTCTGGTTCTGAAAGAGATACATTCTAAAATGTTGAGAGCAAGGAAAGATTATACATTTCTTGTAGAGGAGTTGAAAAAACATGGAATCCAATATAGGTGGGAGGCTCCAGTTGGACTGGTGTTTACCTATTTGGGGAAGAGACATCATTTAAATACTGTGGAGAAGGCAAATGATTTTTATTACCAGGTTTTACAAACCAAAGATACTGAGACACCAGAGCGTGGAAGGATGGAAAGCGGAAGGCAATATATATTTTTGGATGCCACAGAGGAGATGATACAGATTCAGCCTGGAATCCAGATACTTGAGGAACCAGAGGACCAGAGACAGACCAGAGCAGTGGCGAAGAGAAGAATTACTGGCACAGCAACAACAAGAAAAAACCCAAGATGCACAGAAAGTTGAAGCAGTGGGAGGAGCAAGGCCTAAAGATAAATCACGTGTTGATTACCACAGGTTGCTCTGAAAGCTTCAAGAAGAGGATGATGATAATTAAATTTTTGACATGGAATGTGAACAGTTTGAATTCTCCACAGAAAAGAAGAAAAATATTTAACTATCTGAAGAAGTTTAATACTGAAATAATTTGTTTGCAAGAAACTCACATAAAAGTTAAGGATCAAAAACTTTTGATGAATGTTAGATTAGGAATTCACTTTGTTGCAGCAGCACAAGAAAAGAAAAATGGAATTGTTATTTATGTTGTGAACAAGGAAGATACTTAGCAGTTGAAATATTGAATCAAGGAAAAAAGACTTTGATATTAGGAATATATGCACCAAATCAACAAGAAAAATTTTATAAGTTTTTACATATGGAATTATTACATTGGGATTACAAATCTTGTATTTTAATGGGAGAGATGAATGGAGTAATCAATATCAAAAAAGACAAGAAGAGTTTGGCGCAAAATATATTAAGAAAGAGCAGATTACCAAGGACTTTTTTTGATATTATTGATGATTTTGAGCTGAGAGACATTTGAGAGAAACACCCTCAAGATATAGACTTTACCTTTTTTTCTAATAGACCTCAATCCTTTTCAAGGATTGACTTTATAGTAACTACCAATGATTTTATTTTTAAGGTGAAGGAAGGGAAGATATGTCCAAGAGTGTTATCAGATCACAGTCTGATATGCATGGAGCTGGGACAAAGCAACGGTACTAGATCATGGAGGTTGAATGAGAATTTATTTAGGTATGAGGGAAATGTAGAAGAATGTAAAATATATATGAAAGAATTCTTCAATATTAATTTACATAAGGAAACACCTGTTTATATGGGGTGGGATGCAAGTAAGGTATATATGAGGGGTATTTTAATATATTTGAACAATAAATATAGACGTGAGAGGGAAAAGAAAAGGAGGGATTTGGAAGAAGAAATTTAAAAAAAGAGCACATGTTAATATTGGATCCTAGAGATAAAAAAAATAAAAGAAGCAATTAAGATTTTACAAGAACAATTCCATATGCCGATGGCGGATCAAGTAGCAACCACCTTACGGTATGCTAAACATAATAGTTTTTTAATGCAAACAAACCAGGAAGATGGTTAGCTTATTTGATGAGGAAGAAACAAAAATCACGAACTATAGAAAAAGTAGATTATAACGGCAAAGAGGTTTATCAACAGAATTTGATTAAGAAAGTATTTTTGGACTTTTATAAGCAGCTGTATACAAATGATAAAATACAGACTATAGACATAGAAAGATATTTTCAAAAAAATAATACGTATAAACTTACACAATAGCAAAGAAAAGGGCTAAATTTACCAATTACAAAGGAGGAAATTATATTTGCAATTAAACAGATGAAAGCAGGAAAATCACCGGGTACGGATGGACTTACAACTGCATATTACAAACATTTGCAATTAGAGATGGTAGATATACTTACAGAATTATTTGTTAAGATACAAATGGGGGGGGGAAGTACCCCCCTCTTGGAAGACAGATTTTATTTTATTAATTCCAAAAGAAGACCAGGATCTTAAACAATGAAAGAGTTATAGACCAATTTCTTTGCTGAATAACGACTATAAGATTTTTGCAAAAGTACTAGCAAATAGATTAATGGTGGTGATGCAAGAATTGATACATAAGGACCAAGCTGGTTTTATACATGGTAGACAAATGAAAAGTAATGTGAGAGAAATAGCTAATTTAATTGAATATGTGGGCAAGAATAATCAAGTACCTGCAATACTAGTATTCTTAGATGCAGAGAAAGCCTTTGATCATTTGAATTGGCAGTTTTTATATAAGGTAATAGAAGTAATGCAATTTGGAGATCAATTTATTCATGCAATTAAGGCAATTTATCAAAGACAAACTGCACAAATAATTATTAATGGTGGATTGTCAGATTCATTTAATATTGAAAGGGGAACGAGACAAGGATGTCCTTTGTGACCGTTGTTATTCATTTTAACTCTGGAAATTTTATTTAATAGAATTCGGGAGTCTGAAAAGCAAAAGGAGGAGTTAAGTAAACTGTCTGGTTTTGAAGAGGTTAAGAAAGTTAAATACTTTGGAGTTAATATTATGGTTTCAAATATGAAACTTTTTAAATGCAATTATGAGGTGTTATGGCAGAAGGTAAAGGAGGAGTTGGAGAAATGGAAAACATTACAACTGTCCTTGCTAGGAAGAATAGTAGTGATAAAAATGAATGTTCTACAAAAATTTTGTTTTTATTTCAAATGATACCAATACTGAAAAGAGATGTAAGTCTGAAGAAATGGCATCAAGGTATTAATAAATTTATATGGGCAGGGAAAAGGCTGAGAGTAAAACAAAAAATAATGCAAGATGTCAGAGAGAGAGGAGGCCTCAAAATGCTCAACATAAAACTATATTATGAAGCTGCTGCCTTATCAGCTATTAGTGATTGGTTCAACTTGACAGAAGAAAAAATACTGAATATAGAAGGACATGATTTGACTTTTGGATGGCATGCATATTTGATATACAGAAAAGGGGTAGATAATATTTTCAAAAGTCACATTTGGAGGAATGCCTTGTTACGTGTTTGGAAAAAGTATCAATACAAATTAAAGGAGAAATTACCAATATGGATTATACCTGGTCATACGTTAGAATATCCAAGGGCAGGACATAGGTATGTGAATTTAAGTTACAGTGAGTTGTTGAGGATGGAAAATGGCACATTAATTTTCAAATCATTACAACAATTGAGAGATGAGAATATTAATATAACTTGGTATCAATATACACAATTACAAACAAAATGGAGAAAAGATCACAAAATCGGTATATCTATGTTAGATGATAATTTGTTGAAACAAATTAAGGATCAAAGCCAAATGCATATAAAAAGGTTGTACAATGTGTTGATAGAGATTGATTCAGAAACTGAATTGGTGAAGGATTGTATGATAAAGTGGGGGCAAAATTTTGAAGAATCGATAATGATGGACACATGGGAAACAATATGGGTTAGAAATATAAAGTTTACACAAGCACAAAACTTAAGAGAGAATTTTTATAAAATGTTTTATAGATGGCATTTAGGTCCTAAAAAGTTATCTTGTATGTATTCTAATGTGAAACCAAAGTGTTGGAGATGTGAGTGTGAGTATTTGTACTTGTTTGTGAATAAGAAATTTTTATATGGAAGGAAAAATCAATTTAAAAAATGGCTTTTAAAAAAAGAAGAAGTTTGCCATTAACATTCATACTTGACTGACCACAAACAACTAGTCCACAGTATCCTCTTAGCTCTCCTAGTTTGACAATTATTAGCTTGATACCTTTTCCTACTACATCAAACTGGGCTCATACTCCTTAAATTAATCAATCATTTTTATTTCAACAATAAGGCATATATTGGCTCACAGACAAGTCAGGGGCAAAATGTATAATGAAATACAGACTACCATACAGGGCTACAAAAATGTACACCTGATTAAAATGACCAGATTCTGGCTTTCTGATTTTCATTCAGTTGCACTTCAGAGTAGATGTTCTTTTTTGTGATTATTTCTTGTGGAATAAATACATGGTAGAGATAGGATGGGCCATGCTACAGAATGTTGTTGCTATACATAGAAAATATTGATCAGCCAAGACCATTTTTTGGTCTACTTGTGACTCTGCATAATTACATTGCATGTATTCTATACGTAGTTCTTTATTATGTTTTTCTTGTTTCAATAATTTTAACTATACATTTTATAGCATTTATTTTAATTCTTATTGTGTATAGTTCTTATTGAACAAAGCTGATTTTTTTTAAAATGAAAAGTGCTTAAATAAATAAAATATAACACCTTCCTGCCCACTGACCACACTGTGATTTAATTTTGTTTTATTGGTCACATACTAATTGCTACTGAAACATGTTTGTTAATAAACTGAGGTCTGGAAGGCTAGTTAGGAAGGGGAAAGAAATAACATGTGGACACATCTGCATCTTGGTGTACTTTTTAATATGTAATACCCAGGGATGGGTTCTACTTACCTTTACTACTGGTTCTCTTTTTGGATGTTTGGCTTTATTCATGTGCACCCATAAACATCTGCACCATGCATGCACATTAGGGAACACCTGGCAGCATGCACAGCAAACATGCACTCTGCGCACACGCACCAGCATGCAGAAGAGGAGATGTGGCAGTCAGCTCTGTGGCACCAATCAAGCTGGAAAAAAAAGACAGGAAAAAAAGGTAAACAAAGGCACCAGGCTGGGTGGGAGGAGACCAGTTCAGTGACAACATCTGGTCAGCGCTACCAAATCGCGCAAACCATTCTGAAGCAGGAGCAACCCACCACTGGTAATACCTCTGCTGCACAAGCTGCATTGGGTGCCTAGCTGTTTTAGGGTCAAATGCAAGGTGTCAGCTATGACCTTTAAAGCTGTAAACGGCATGAGACCAAACTTACCCATAAAAATGTCTTCATCCTTTTACATCAGTGTGTCCACCTAGTCATGAATGAAAGGTATGTTATGTACCCAGTCAGCCATATAATTCTGAGTGGCAGAATCCAGGAGCAAAGCTTTCTCTGACACTGCCTGTCCATTCTTTGCCTCTTTTACATTTTTATATGTAGTTTTTATGCTTTTAATATTTTAAAATAAAATATTTGGGACTGCCAAGAGTCCCTCATTGAGGGTAATTTCTAAATATAATATGATAAAACAAACAAACAAATAGATATAAATGAGGAACAGAGAGTTGGCCTTGAAGGGGGAGGCAATTTATGTAGTAAGTCTGGAGAAAGAAAAGTGAACATTATAGTGTACTTCAGTGCAAATAGGAAATATTGCTACAGCCAATGTATCTGAAAAAGCCTGATGTGGAAAACTGTTTTTTTTTTCAAGAAAGATCACAAATGGGACATATGTGAAAGGAGTATGAATTTTCATGAAATAATATGTTTACTAAAACCAAATGAACTGCACAGACTAAAGAAGAAAGTGCCAGTATTTTCTTTTTCATGTGACTCAGGGAAAAAAAATCATTTGTACAATGATATTAAAAAGGAATCACCACAATCTAGAAAGAATTTGGATTAGAATAAAGTTACCAACAATTATAATAATTAACAATGGTTAAAAAAGGTGTGCACCTGTACAATGGATTAAAAAGATTTTTTTTTCCTGAGAAATTGTTATACTCAGCAAGTCACATTTTGCAAAAAGAATATTTGAAAGCAAGGCACTCTTTACAATGCTATTCTAGCATTCAGATGGAAAGATCAATAGAGGTTTGCCGCTGAGTATTCAAAAATAGTCTGTAGGTATAAAAAGATACCTGAAAAGGTAAAAATTTAGCAGAAGGAAAGTTAACGCCTCTTTCTTTCTGTTCTCCCTATGGTTCTATTTCACAACTCAAAAGAAAACTGCTGGAAGGCTTCAGTTTTCTTTTTCATCTCTACAATGAACTCTGTCAATAATAGCTAATGGATCACTGGGTACTTTTGTATTACCAACATAGGAATATATGAATAGGAAGCAGTGTTGCACATGCAGGGACTCATTCTCTGAAGTGAAGAGTACTTCCTGAAAGTGACTGAGATCCACCAGCATCCCTGCAACAGTACAAATAAGAAACCAAACAGCATGATATTGTATACAAGGCTTTCTATCAGCCATAAGGCTTTTGTAAAGGGTAAATATACATTATTTTAATATTAGGCTTTTAAATACTTCTATATTGTGATGATATATAATGGAAAGTGTAATAAGATTCAATTAATAACTTGTTAGATTAAGAACACAACAGGATCTTTTCTTCTTCTTCTATTTAATTGTGTCTGATTTTCAGAAACTGCCTGGACAAGTTCCTACAGTTTTCTTGGCAATGTTTCTCAGAAGCGGTTTGTTGATGCTTCCTTTCCTATGGCAGTGAGAAAATGCCTAGCCCAAGAATTCACAAGCTCCTGGTTTCTAGCCTGATGCCTTCACTGTTGAGTCACAGCAGTCAATCCCTGGTTATAAGAATTGTGCATACAGAAATAGTGCAGAGAATATGAACATACACAAGGTTGGTTAACACATTGAGATACAAATATATAGTTTATATATTTACAATAGGCAATAAGCCAAAACACATTCCAGGTCATACACATTAAGTCATACAATCTCCTTACCATCAACTCAGTAAGATACATATATACAGCAAGACGGTAATACATCAGTTTGTAGTGAATGCATGTCAGGGAGAGAGTGCTTGCTTGTAAGAGTGTTTGTGTGAGAGAGAGTGACCAGGTTCTCCACGCTCTTATATGCTATCCTGATAGCCTGCAATCACCAATCCTGTTATTACCTGTAATTACTAGTTACAGTAATCCTGCAAATACTTATTAACAACCAACACATTAGTAAGCTATATTATAACCACAGTACATAGTACCACAGCACTAACATTCACCACCACACCAGACTGGCTTTCACATAGAAAGATGCTGTATTTTAGAAGTCAGTAAATTAAATATTCTACTTAGCATTCTAGCCTTGGGACTCATAGTTTTGGTTGATTGCTGGCTAGCTGATGTTCCTTCCCTTGCAGTGACCCAAACATGCTTTTTCAAAAGGCAACTGGATTTTCTGTTTTTTTTTCTTTAAAGGTCTTTTGCTTCTCATCCAAAGAATGAGAAGCATTGAATGATAAATGAAACATCTTCAAAGAAAATCCAGAAAGTTCAGTTGTCCCTTGGAAAAGCGCTTGTGAGACTACCATGACCTGGATGACTGAGAATCTCCACAGACTTCCCATGTACTAATTTTCAGTGTATGCTACCTCTTTCTTCCTGTTTCCAATCAAGGCATTTGAACATTTGGCTTTAGAAAACAGCATCTTTGAAATGGCTGTAGATATGAATAATTAAATATGGTCAGTTTGTGGCAAATACTGGGTCACAAAAAAGGATCTCGTTATTGAATTTGCTACATGGACATTTCATGAAAAAATTGTAAACACAGTTCATGATGTGATTGAGATCATCTCTTCCTAGTAGATATGAATAGATAATATAAGCAGATGGCATACAGCTACCTGTATTCATATTTTTTAATCCTATAATACTCCAGTGTTTCCATTTGAAAGCTCAAATGAGAACTATTTTAAGGAATGCATTAGGAATAATTTTGCAGGGTGGAGAATTATTCATGTTCATTTAAGAATGTTAAATAAAGGTTTGCGCTTACAATAGTAAACATATTTCTTTGAAAAAAATCAAGTCATTTTAGAACTTTTTCTTTAGAGAGCAAGCATGCTTACCAAAAAACCTTCAGAATTAACTGGCATTTCTGACACAATTTCTGTTTTTCTTAATTTGTATTAGTTAATACATAAACAAAATTTCTTTGCAAAATATCTCAGTGTTGTATGTTTATGTTGATATCAACTTTCTTAGTACAGCTTGTATATTAAATGTTTTTTAAATGCTAAATACACAGCTGTTTCTTGAGCAATTCCAGGCATTCATCCAATATCTGGAAAGGATAGCACCACACACTAACCCTGTTATTTCAGTGTATGATACATTCTGGATTAAGAATGCTTTGTCTTCCTGTAGTAATTATAAAAGCAGTTAGAAAAAGGTTTGAAAATGAAGTAATATCTGCTTTATTCTGTGAAATTATATGAAGACAATCACTTTTAAAATGTGATTAATATGTTACTTTAATAAGAATGAATCTCAGAAGAGATGTATCATTATAAAATTTGGCTGCATGTTTTATATTAGTTTGCATCTCCTTGCTGCTGGTTTTAACCTAGTATTTTAAGTAAAGATGGCAAATTGCAGACTGAAACTCACAGTTTTCGGTCGCCGGGGGGCAAAGGGGCAGGGTGTGTGTGCAGGGGGGAGTGGTGCCCCCCGCCCCTGCCGACGGTCTCCGGTTGTTGTTGTTTTGGTTTTTTTGGCTCGGCAGCCAGCGCCCACCTGCCATCCCCCACCCATCGACGATGTCCCGTGAAAGGTGTGGGGAAATCTGGTCACTTTACCCAAAACTTTAACCTAAGACTTGCTACTGTTGACTTCACCCCATTCCTAAGTAAGGGGCATGGATAAGAGCACCAGCGTGCTCCTACCATGCCTGCCCCAATGTTCCCTTTAAATTGTATTCATTTTATGTATACAATTCATTATTATACTTATATACATTATCTAATATGTACTCAACAAATAAAATAAAATGTTTGAGTGAAAAATGATCTTCTTTTAAAGGTTATGATCATTGCTTTTAGTCCATTTGCTTTGCCTCTACAACTGAAGCAGCCTTTTGCAAGACTCAACTGCTGCACACATAATTTCCTATCTTTCCCAAAATAGTTCTGTGCATATGCACACACACACACACATGCATAAACACATGTACAAATGTACATACACAGAGAGAGAGAGAGACATGCACATACTGCTTCATGATCATGGCACAGAACTGCATCTGTATCTCATAAAGACTCATTTTTGCTTCTTCAAGAGTAATTCCTCTAATTGAGGGTTAGGTTAAACTTGTCCATTTGGAGTCTTGCAAAAGTCAGCATTTTATACTGACATTTGTACCAATTTGTACATTTGGACCCCTGTTACGCAAAAGCCACTGTTTCAAAGCTGCACAGTTAAATATTCATTATTTTTCTCTTCCTGCCCTTAAATATCAGTAAATAACCAAAGAAACAAAACGTAGAAATAGAAGGTTCCAAACTGAAATTCAAAGCAGACAGCAGACTGGTGGATAAATAAAGATAAAGCATAATAAACCTGTCATTCTCAACTGGATAATTTTTTGGTCCAGAGCCAAAACCTTCTCTTTAAGTTTGCGAAAGATCTATAAATGTAATGATAGAATAATAACCTTTAAAAATTGCAACGTGAAACGAAGAGATGCCAGGAAAACTAAGGAATTTCCATTATATGAACCTCTGGTTTTTGTTTTTTATACTTATTAAGTGAAATCAGTTAATCAGAGCACAAAGCACAAAGAATATTTTTAGAGTGGAAATACCAGGAACTTGCTGGAGGAGACCATGATCTATGTTCATTCAGCGATAAAAGATATATGTGGGGTTTTTTAAAGCTAAAGTCCATATTTGGCTTCATTTCCCAAAATAAAGGATACCAGGACAAACAAAAATAGTGGAAGGTGTTAAAACATCTAATTATATTTAGTCCATGCTGAATTACATTAATAGACCTACCATCCAGTAATATGATTGCTTACATCTATTAATTAATGGCCCAATATCTATAATAAAATTAAAATTCTTAAATAGACTTCTACAACCAAGTCTCTGATTGTGCATTTTTTAATTTAATTCAAGAAGATTGTCCATTAATTTTCAGGCATTTCCAGAAAGCTCATATAAAATATAAATAAGAAAACTTCAAACATTCATCCCCATTGATTGCAATCATTTATGACTGAGCATCAGAACTGGGATCTATTTATGTTCTGTCAAGTTTCAAGGCTTAGTTTGGGGAAAAGGACAGACAAGCAATAAAATTTTGGGAAATAGCTTGACTCCCTCTTTTCTGTGACAGCCCCTGAGATATCAGAAGACTGCTATCATATCTCCAGAAGTCCTTCTTTTCATCAAACTAGATATACCCAGTTCCAGCAATCTTTCTTTATATGTTTTAGCCTTCAGGCCCCTAATAATCTTTGTTGTTCTTCTCTGCACTCTTTATAAAGTCTCAACATCTTTAAATCACGGTGACCAAAACTGGACACATTATTCAAAGTGTGGCCTTACCAAGGCATTATAAAGTGGTATTAACACTTCACATGATCTTGATTCAGTTAATTTATACTTTCAGTTTATACTTTTCTATTTTTTAAGTTTTTTCTAGTTTCCCTGCTCTATACATCTAATGTGTATA
>JANHFP010006141.1:0-16992 GCA_032468135.1 Calamaria suluensis | reverse complement strand
AAAACCAGGAGAGAGGGGGAAGGGGAAGAGAGGGGGGGAGGAAGGGAGGGAGAGATGGAATGGAAAGAGACAGAAAATCTGTAACAAAAATATTATTAGGTTTAGCAAGCTTAAATTTCCTTGAAATGGGTGAGTTTACTGAAAGTGAAATGGCATGGAACGGTGCTGTTTTTCGGAAAGAGATAGAGGACAAATTTCCTATGGGTGGTCAGTCCAAGGTTTGCATAAGATTTTTTTTACATGAAAAGCAAAGAAATCACATGGAGTTCCCACTCAAAATATGGTTTTGATATTTACATGAAAAGCAAAGAAATCACATGGAGTTCCCACTCAAAATATGGTTTTGATATTGAAAGTTACATTGAAAATTATTATATATTGAAAGATAATTATTTTAGAATATACCTTTTAATATTAATATTAATATTTGATTTGCTCATATATTTTTACTTACTGGATTATTGATTTCAATAATTCCACCCAGCTCCTCCCCCCCAAAAAATCCCACTGTTTTCACCTTCCAAAAACTGTTTAATATAAACAGTATCTGAAAATATTTGGTATACATTTTCCTTCTTATTCAACCTATTATTTTGAACTTTTGCTTGATTTTTTAAATTGTTTTTTATCATATTTTGGTTGTAAGATTTGCTTGCCACAACCCACTCACTTTTGGACCAGCATTTCACCTTACAGTATATCTAAAAAGACAAATATTCATCTTTATTTGTCCATCTTCATCATTCATATGGCTTTGTTGTTGTTATTTCACAATCCATTGTAGTATTGTTATTCAGAAATCTAATGACAATTCAGTTTTTGTTATCTATTCTATGCAGCAGAGGGAAGTTTTCCCAGGCTGCTCAAGATCGTATTTTATTATCAATTTATATTGCTACAACAAATTATTATTATTTTTTGAAGAAGAATATAACCAAAATTTTCCATATAAATCTTGACGAGGTTTGCTGGCCATCAGAAAATCTGTACTGAATTTAATCTGATTTTTGGCAGATATTTGAGATCCAGAAACTCCAATATTGCTGAACTGATATGTATCCAATCCATAAAAAAGATACCTTCCTATACCCAATGTTACATCCTATTATATGGGATTACCAAAGATCTCGAAAAGATACTTCAGTACATGACACAACCACTAGAATGAAGTACTTTAAGAAATATTAAAAAGACAGAATATTATATTTCCCTGGATAGAAAAATATGTTTTTAGGCAGGAAGTAAACTCACTCTTAATAGCCCCCATCTTGGCAATTGGGCCAGTAAGCCCCCAGCTTATTGTGTCCCATTTGCAACACAAAAACAACAGAAACTAAACTCATGACACAGCTCACTCGCATGGCCAAGGCTCAAGCAAGCTTGGGAGACAACCTACAGAGTTAACCAATCCCCCCGGGAGTCTCACAACAAATCAGGATACATTTCTTATACAGGAACAGGAAGCACTAGGGTGGGGTCCCACAAAGGGTATAAACTCAGGACCTCAGTAAACTCAATCTATCTTGCCTTTTTGGTTTTTCACCTTGAAGCATGTGAGCCTTTTTCTGCTCAGGAACTCAAGCCATGTGATTCCTGATCACCATTAAACCATCTTTCCAAACAGTCTCCATGTTTCCAGTGTCTGTTTCCCCATTTGGAGCAGAACCCAGATGAATATATTTCTTCCAACAGAAGCAAAGAGCGAAATATGTGGTGTTCTTTGGAAGCAACTAATATGGAAAGGGAGAGTAAGAATTAAAAAAAGGAATCTGTGACATAATAGAAAAGTCTGGACCTTTGAGAAGAGTAAAGAGGCAACAGTGTGAGACTTCAAACAACATACAAAGATAAATAAGTAAATTCAATGCAAAACTTTCAGAGCAGAGATGATCACATGTGGTGTCTTTGAGAGAGTCTCATGGATTGATAATGAAAATGCATGAAGAATGAAACTAAGAGCTGAAAAGATTCTGGGTGGTATGTAATATAACTTAGAAATGTGGGGGAATCATTATATCTGTTGAAATAGATGTGTTCCATAAAAACTCTAAGCTACTTTAGGTTTTCAGGAAATAATTACAATTTGAATAAAATCATTTGCAATAAAACAAACAGACATAATAGCCAGCTAAAGAAATATCAAGGGACCTGTTGAAATTTTCTCATTATTTCACAGAAAATTTATTTTTGCAAGAATAGTATTAGTTCATCATATTTATATTAACATAAAAATTACCAGATAAATAACAGAAAGGAATCTAGGAGTTTTATTTCTTATTTTAGCATACATGTTTAAAAAAATTGGAATAGGTGACATGGATTGGGTGTGATATTGATATTTCTTATTTTAAAGATATGGTATGTGGTCAGAGTTCTTTGCCTGATGAAAGGAAACAGCTTTAGAGATACAGGAACATGATGATTTTTGAGCCTACATTTTTAGACAGACAGACAAAGACAGACAGACAAACACTAGCTATCAAGTAACTAAATAGGTTCTGGATGTTTAATTTACTTTTTTATATGCAGTCTTATACTATTCTTATTTTCTATCATCTTTTTCTCCAGGGATAAAGTATATTTTGATTAGTAGATACTAATCAAAATATTTTGAATATCTTGCAGACAAGAAGCCTGATCTAAAACCTTTTCAAGACTGAATGCTCCTGGACCTGGCTTTTATAACTATCCTACAAGATGCAAAACTCTATCTCAGCTGGCATCATGTATTATATTTATTTCTATCTAGAAGTTGCCTAGATTTTTGTGTTCCAGTTTCAGTAGCACAATTGAAGTCTTCCTTCCTTCTAGATATATCCAGATGTCTTTTTTTTCTGAATTACAACATTGTAGTTTGTAGTGTAGATTACCTTTACTATAACTCTCAGAAGAATTACTATTATTTTCCCTATGTATTCAGAGTGAGACTTGATAAATATCTTAGCCATAAAAGGAGCACTTGGATATATATTATTTATATCTTATATTCCTGAATGAGGAATCTGTGGCCTCCGGGCATTGCTCAATTACATCCTCAGCAACCATTGTCAGCAGAGCTAATAGTGAGGGATGCCAATTAGGTTCCTCTGTAGGTATAATTAGCAACATCTGGAATGACCACCTCTGCAGCATAAACATCAAGAAGATGCTATTCAAAAATATTTTCTTAGCTTTAATTGCATTTAGTTGTGGCTGTCACAATGAGCCTTTTAAGGTTCATCCACATTGCCTAATTGCACCATTACCACAATCATTTTTCAAGAGTGAAAGTGAACATTGTAAACTTTTACTCTCCCCCAATGAATTTCTGACCTCCAGTTCTCATACCCTTCATGATTGACCAGATCAGGAAACTTAGAAGTCTGACTGCATTTTCCCTTCTGTCACTCTTACACCTCAGGGAACCATCAGTGTGTCTCTTCCTCTCACTGTTTCCTAGGCGCGACACATGTTTTTGAATATGTTGTTATAACCATCTCTGAGTAGATTCTCCAAGGTCATATTCATGGTTTCCTATAGCAGGTGCATCTTTCCCGTTATTAGAAAGTGCTGTTACACTGCCATGAGTATTTTTCATTACAGACTACTTTATTTTCTTCTTGGCTAATCCCAGCTATTCATTAGCTATTTCACAGAGGAAGAAAACCTCTGAACTAAGGTTGAGCTGATTTAAGAGTTTTGAAGATCATTATCGTTAGTGTTAAATGACATAGTGGTTAAGAATTTTGTTTTGGAATGCAAGAGATTGCCAGTTCAAAAGTCAGCAGAAATATTTTTTTTTCTTTTAGCAGCTATTTTCCATCTTAAATGCATCTTTTTAGCGTTTTCAAGCTCCTTGAGGAAAAAGGGAAAGAAACCATGCAATCCTGAATTTTTTTAAAAAACTAAAATTTAACTTTAAACTGCCATAAGCATTGAATGGGTTTAGCTTAAATAGTCAGTATGGAATTGTACTTAGCAAACAATGCTGGAATGCTTTTATTCTCCTGATTAGCAAGAATGATGCTTCAGAAGATCAAGATAAATCCCCACTCATGGGCAGCTAGTAATTTATAGAAAAGACAGAAAGAATGTGGCTTCTAAAATTACTGGCATGTCAATTTTTTTCTGGAGCTATTTGATACCGACAGAAATACACTCTGTTTTTTTCAAGGACAGTTTTCATTTATTCATACTTCATTTATTCCAGGGATTGACCCTGATATAAAAGTAAATGCTGAATTTGATCTAGTGATACCTGACATAGAAAAACAGAAGCAAAATGAAACAAAGCAAAGAAACAAAAAATTCACCCCCAGCAACTATATCAAAGTAGATTTTTCAGGCATATAGCTGTGAGTTGAGCGTTTAAACTAGATGAAGAAATTTGGGTGAAGGAAATCATTTCATTCAGAATGTTGATTGCAAAAGAATAGTCATCTTCAGCCAGTAATGGGAGTTTATTCTTTTTTCCCCCAGGACAATCTACAGATACTATCTAGAGGATGTCAGAGAAGAAAATTATCTTTCACAGAAGTGATCCAGGAAACTGCTTTTTTTAAAAAAAAAAGAAATGCAAAATATGTGAAGCCTTGAATTTAACAATACATCACTCCTGCAAAGTAATTTCTTATTGTTGTCTTAAAAAAATTATCCAGTAAGAGAAGACTTGACATTCTTTAAGATAACAAAAATATTCCTCAATTCAGAAGTCTAATATTCTCAGGCTACCAAAAAGTAATTTGCTTTCCACACATGAGTAAACAGCTATATATTTTACAACACTCAAAGTATGTATTTTTACTTCCCTACTCTGTGGGAGGGGGTATATCCCTACTCTGTAGAAAATGAAAGAAAAGGTATGGATTATTTTTAACTCTGGAGATGTGTGTATACACACACAAACACACATCTCTATAGTTAAAAATAATAATATATACATGTTTGTTGTTTGTTATTATGCAGCTTAAGAACAAAGTGTTTCATTATAAAAGTAAGGCCCTACACTTAGGTAAGAAAAAACAACTGTATAATGTTGGAAGAAATGTTCATCTGGGTTCAGCTCCAAGTGGGGAAACAGACACTGGAAACATGGAGACTGATTGGAAAGATGGTTCAATGGTGGTCAGGAATCACATGGCTTGAGTTCATGAGCAGAAAGGGGCTGAGATGCTGAGCGTGTCTTGGTTTTGTGATTTTTCTGAGGTTTGAACTTCCTGTGACACAGAAGGAGTATCCCGAGTATTCCAGGGAGTGAGGGTCTTAGCTAGCCTTGCTGGTTGATGTAATTATCCATGAGTGCCATGTGGTAGAGGGCTAATCTTACCTTTGTTGGATCCTGGGTGAGGGCATTTGCCTATGAATAGACCACCTATCTTTTTATCTCTTAAGTGGTGACCTCTGCTGAGGGCTATCAAGGACGGTGGGGCCTATTAAGAATGAGTCTGTTTCCTGCCTAAAAACAGATTTTCCATCCAGGAGAAATATAATATTCTGCCTTTTTAATATTTCCTAAAATACTTCATTCTTCTAGGAGAGGGGTCATTGATAACTTCCTACAATAAGTATAGACTAGGTGAAAATTGGGGTAATGCCAGTAACTGTGAAAGGGATCTTCGAGTCCTAGCAGACAATCATTTAAATATGAGCCAGTCATTTTGTTTTTCTTTTTTATAGCTCTTTGCCTGAATCTACATTTTTTGGTCATTTTATAGTAATTTTATAGTTGAAACCACCTGGAATTGTTGGGAGTCAGGCATTTTTATATCTAGTCAATAAGATGACAGTCTTCCTCCATATGTAATAGGTATAATGGTCAGAGATAAAGTGATTTTTAGTGGTTATACATTAAAGCAAAGATCACCCCTTCCAATCTGGGAGTGGATCAGCCTGACATTAGAACCTGGGAAAATCATAGAAGACAAATGATCAGATAATGGGTTTGCAGGCACTTAGAAAGAGACACAATAATTACTCTAAGACAGAATAATTTTGTTAAAAACAGATAAAGTCAGGCAATTTTTACTGCTTGTTTTGACAAGGCAGCTAGATTAGTAGGCCAAGGGAATACTATAGATATTCTGTACTTAGATTTCCGTAAGGAACTTGATGAAATTAATTGCAGTTACCTTGTTCAAGGAAGTCAAACAAGTAGGGATGGATGGTCTTATTATTTCTTTTTTTTTATTTAGACACTGCTTGATTCTATTTGATTCTGTATGACTCACAATGTAGAAACAAGCACCATATCTATTTGATAAATTTGCAATTATCTGAACAACTATCCTCAACCCATGGTCCTTAATTGATCAATGTCTACATGAAGGGAAACATGAACTAGTTACCTAATTTTCAAAATTAGACAAGTTAATAGATGTCCATCAAATATGTAGATCACACAAAACTGACATGTACTATTAATATCTCATAAGACAGGTTAAATGTTCAAAAGGATATTTTTAGACTTGGGCCCTAGCCAATATATGAAGCTCAGTGATGAAACATATAAGTTTCTACACTTAGTAGATGCATGGTCACAGAGAGATTGTAAGTGGCTTGGCATATTATTTATTAGAATTATTTTAATCATGAACCAGAAGTGTGTTTTAGTCTTCTAAAGAACCAATACATTGAAATAGATTGCAACCTTGGCAAGAATTTTGTCTTGCTCCCTTGTTGAATATATACAGCCTTAACGTGATAAACTTGCAGCACGTTAGAAGTATTCCCTTATTTGTATCACTTTTTAGAAAGTAGAAATGATACACTAAGATGCAAAGATTAAAAAAATGATTTTATGAATACATTATAAATCAATTCTATTACTTTCTATAAGCAATGGTAATATGTAATATTAAAGAATGCTGTGAATGCATTTGAACAAAATGAAGGGAAAAATTACAGGGTAAGGTATTAGAAAAATTCTACTTTTTTCATGTAGAATTGTAACCAAAGGATACAATGTAGAACAATAAATCTATGCACAATGTAAAATCAATGCTATAATACAAGGACAAAATTGACCAAAGGATTTTTTTTGATAAATGATCACAGTTTATGATGAGAAATTCTGTCATAATACTCTCCAATTCACATATATGCTATGTAGCTCCCTAGCCCCCTGTTGACTCATTAGAAATGTGTTAAGAGGAGGCCAGTCCACCCAAAATAGAAAAGTAATGCGTCCAATCAAAATTTTTACTAGGTTTTCAATCACCATAACATTAGTGCACACTTAGGCTGATCTTATTTCTACTTTATCAACACAATTTTTCTCTTTTTTATTTCACTGATGTTCTCTCAACTATTCTTCACCTCTTAATAGAGGTTTAGGACAACATGTTTTCTATCCTAATATAGTGGCCACAAGGGTTTATTTTTCAAGGATTATTGTTGCAGGAGTAAAATTTCTTCTTCAAATTGACATAAACCTTTTTGGACACTGTGAAAGAGACTCCATAAATCATTACACTGGCAAACATAAATAAAAAATAATATTTTTATGCAATCATGTTCATTTTTGAATCACTCTGTGGAATAAATCTTTAAGAACAGCAGATTTCAAGTATTGTAGTTCTTTTCTCTTCCTCCATGTTCCAAAAGTTGGGTAGCAGTTCCTTCATCTTTTGAAGAAATGCATCTAATTTTCTGTCTTTCTTGGGTCTTATTAGCACTGAGGAAATCAAACTTAAACATTTAGAATCTTCTAAGTGTCTGTTATGCCTGGTTCCTAAAGGGCCTTTACCTTAGCATAATCAGTTCCAGTATCCTTACTTAGTTCACATCTTCAATTACTTTCTCAGCTCTTGTATTGATGACTTTTCAATTTGTACAATTTAATCCATCATCACCATCATTATCATCATCATCATCACCTTCATCATTCTATCCACTGTCTATCCACTGCATGATGAAGGCTCTTCTGCATGTTTCCAGCCATGAACTTTCTTTTGCCAACTGGATCTCCAATACTTGATGATGTTGCCACTCAATCTTCTTTTAGTTCTTTTTTATAGATGCTTTTTTATCAAGTAGAATCCATTCTATGATTGCCTTAGTCCTTCTGGCATCAGTTCTTCTTGCTGTGTGACCAGCTCATTTCCATTTCAATTCTTTTAGTCTTTAGATAATACCATATATTTTTGTTTGTTCTCTAAATCCATGTAGTCTTTCTATATTGTCTTGTGATGCAATCACTCTTTGCACTCCTCGTAGCTTTTGTATTGATTGTGAGTTAGTGTCCATATTTCTCTAGCATATGTTACAACAGGTAGCACATAATGATCAAAAACTTTTCTCTTCAGATATATGGGGACTTTGTTCTTGAAAATTATGCTACTGAAAACTTGCATTTAACATGCAGTTCAATTTCTTTTTTTGGATCGCCTTCCATTGAGATCCATTGTCCAAAGTATATGGAGTGGTCTATTATGTCTAGTTCTTATATATATACATATATATAATGTTTACTAATAAATAATAGTGATTACACAGTTGTGATAAGCAAGAAAACCACAGTATCATAACCAGATCATAACCGGATCATTCTACAAGTTGGGCTCCAACCTGGTACCTAAGATTTGTAGAAATATTTTAGGAAGATGAAGGCTGTTTCAAACAGGACAGTCTTCTGCAGCTGTCCTATTGTTAATCCTTCTAATTGCAATATCTCCAGACATATACATACATGTATGTATGTATGTATGTATGTATGTATGTATGTATGTATGTGATGTATATGTATATATATACACACACATACTGTATATTATTAAAATGGCTCTTTTTCAGATTTATTTTTAAGTAAAATAGTTCTGCTTTGTGCATTTCTTGCATGTGCCTTTATAGTTTTTCTGGGTCTTGTAAGAAGAGAGCAACATCATCTGCAAATGTTAAGTGATTTAAACAGGCACCATTGATTTTTATTCCATCTTTTTCCCAGTCTAGTTTGTGAAACACTTCTTCAAGGCAGGCTGAGAAAAGGATAGGTGATTTTGTATCACCTTGTTATACATCTTGTTCTCTGTTGATTTCCACTTTAAGTTCATTAATGTTATGATCCACATCACAGAGATTCAGCACCAATATGTATATCCTGTATGTCCCAGAGATGCATTTTTGGATGGCTTTCCTCGGCCTTGATTGCCTCTCATGGATAAAAAGATTGCTATTTACTCTTTCTTATGAATCACAAAAACTACAATGAGGAACTAATTATATAACAACCATTCCTTAACTGATGACCATTCAACAGTGCTGTCTCTCAGTCACATGATCACCATAACAGTTGGTATTCAATATGCTCTTTCTCTCTTGTTGGATTTTTCTCAGAGATATTGGGGAGATTGTGGAGAAGGGATTACAAGAGGCTAAGCAGGCACACAATGGGTAGTCTAGGTTAGTATAGAAAGGAATGCTTTGGAGTTTGCCAGCATCTGTGCATTGTTGATGTGTACTCCCCATTGTGTGACTGCTTCTCTGGTAATACTTTCCTTTCATAAACTAAAGTTATGAAACTGCTTAATCTTGTCAGGAAAGCATTGTCAATCACATAATTTCACTCTTAGCTACCACTTCATTTGGAGTTGCCAGTACCAAATGGAGTTGCCAGTACCAATTGTGTTTAGTAAATGAGGGATATCTGTATGACTGTAGTAGTTTTTGTAAAGTTCAGGAAGTGCAATTAAATTACTTTGGCATTTAGTCATGCTGGCCATATGACAGTGGAGATATCTTTGGACAGTGCTGGCTCTCCAGCTTGGAAACGGAGATGAGCACCACCTCCTAGAGTCAGGAACAAATAGCACATATGTGTGAGGGGAACCTTTACCTTTTACCTTTAATGAAAATTTATAAGGCTTTTTAAGAAAAAAAATCCCTCCTTGCCTGACGCTAAAAAGACATGCACAATGATATCAGAGGTATTCTGTGAAAGAAACCATCTTCCTTTGTCCTTTATTCTCTTACTTTTATTCATGTTATTTTATAGTAAACCCTTGCTATTATTGCTGACTGATTGTTTTAGTGTAGTGGACGTGAGACACTACACTACAGATCTTCATTCATGAAGATAGGAAGAAGATACCAATTGTTATGGAATTGGCTTCCTTTCACCTTTGTTCTCCCCACATAAAAAGATTGGATACTTGACTGGAAAGTCTTTGTAAACCAAATCATGACATCTACCAGAAAAGAAATGCAGGAGGAGAAAAAAATAGGTTTTTTTTAAATTTACATCTAGCTACCTTCATGAAATTATAATACTTCTTTCCTGAGATTGCTTTTACAGGAATAGTTCCTTCTCCATGCATAAGAAATTCAATGACAGTGCAGAGGGACGATATAAGTTACTATGTGATTAGGATTCAAAAAAGCCAAAGTAATCACCAGTTGTATATCTCCAGTATGCTTTCTGTTCCTTCACATAATCAGTGATTCCACAAAGCTTAAATTAGTTCACATATCTAGGGGTCTTCTATCTGAATCAAATATGATGTATCAGCTACCCCTCATGCTACCCCTTTTATCTCAGTTCTTATTTTATCATTCTTGCTTCACATCTCTGTGCCAGAAAGTACTTCCAGATCTAACAGGTGGCTTTCATGAAAGCTCTTGTAAATCATCAAATCAGGAAGGTAATTTCAATGGAGTGTATGAGGCAAAGTGAAAGATCTTGCTTAGATGATAATTGCACACTTCTGACCCAGGGTATTAGTCAAACATTTGTGAGAGACAACCATTGGCACAGGCAATTATATTTAATAATGCTTAATTATAGAATCATAAATATTCAGGATAAAGAAGACCCAATAGGTCACGTAATTCCTTCATATCAAGACAGAATACTGTCCTGTTGTACATTTGCTAACATACTGCCTACAAGCTAATGCAACATCTAGTCAGGGAAATTGATTTCCACCTAAGTTTCTTAATTTATCTTCATACCTGTTCATTCTGCGTTAAGCAATTCCTCACTTTTGCAAGTGTTTAAACCAATCAAATATTTGTAGATGATTAGAGTGCTTCTCTTCAGATGGTGCTTAGCCAAACTTTACATATTTATTTAGCTCTTTTAATCTTCTTTATAGGTAAATCCCAACTGTTTTGTAATTATTTTGTTGCTCTTCTTTGATCTTTCTTGGAGTTTCTCTCTTTCTGAAAATGAGTTGGCCAGATTTATATGCATATGGATGATTGTTTTCTTCCTTTTTCTTGAAAAGACATCCAGTGAAGAAAGGGTTGAATGCATCCTCATATTGATAATTGAAATTAATTTTAGTATTTCATTGGGAGGACACTTTTTTTGCATTTGTTGCAATGTGTTTTCTCTTATTGTGAAGAGAAGGCAAGCAAATGTCTATTTTACTTTACTTTTTGCTCATTTTTTGGGAGAACAGTCTATTTCTTAATGGAAGCTTTCTTCAAAATACCTTTTACAGAATATCTATTACATAGCTAGACATTCTGAGAGCTGTAGTCCAAACACATCTGGACACCACAAGGTTGAGAAATCTGATATATCAGATTGATATAAAGTGATTTGAAACCAAGGAAAAGCCTGCTTGATCAGTCCAGAATTCAGTTTAATCCTGCCTGTTGTTTTCTATCACAATCGGTCAGATGTTTCCAGGAAGCTGATAAACCGGATATAAATAGAGTTATCTCTTCCACATTTTCTTCCAACAGCTTGCATTTGGAAGCACCTTGCTCTAGGTTTTTTGTTGTTGTTTTTTTTAAGAAAAAGAATTTAGTGACTCTGGTCAGTAAGCGCATTTCTTTCTTTTTTTAAAAAAACACCTCACCTTACTTTTATCTATAGTTGGCTAATAAAATTCATAGTTCCCAATCACCATGATAGCATGGAAGCTTCTGGCCTTCCCATGTTTTCCCAGATGTGCCAGTATACCTACTCTAATAAATGGAACTTTGAGAAAATGTTTGCTTTCGAGTTTTTAATTGGAATTGGGGGGCGGGGGTTTGTAACACTGACACACCAATTAGGTTCAATGTGTGTGTGCTTATGTGTATATGTGTGCAGTTGTACATGTACAAACATGTACACATACATATGTATATGTATACTTATAATTTTCTTAGCAATTTAAAGACCAGTTTGATTTTATGCATGAGGGATTCAGATACAATAATTAAATATTTCATCTTAATATGTTGCTGTCTAGTAGCTTTGCAAGGCAAAAATGAAAGTTCACTGATTCCACACAGACACCATAGTATATATAATTCTCTCTGAGTTTCCCAACAATATGTTCATAATTCTGGTTTTATTTATAAAACATATTGGCCACCCATATTACCATGAGGTAACTGATACCATGTAGATCAAGTCATTAACATTGCTTTAAGCAGTCTTTTAAGGTTATTGATTGATCAATATTGATCAATAAATATTGGTTACTTGTATTGGTTTATGTATAATGTTAATTTTCTATTATAATATTATTTGTATAATATGAAAACTTAGCAATTTTGTTTCTCTTACATAATTAAACACTTACATTAATGCAATCTTATTTCAGTCTGGCATTTTCCATTATAATGAATTTTATATCTAATTTGCAACTATGGAAAATGGAATCCAAAACTAGAGACATCAAGTCTCTAGAGACATCAGAAAGTTTGTATTTATTTGTTAAATTGTAGCAGTTTTAATAATGAACTGTTAATGGTAATATTGTCCAGAGACTGAAAATTCTTTTAATCATTTGTAAATCATTATATTCATAAAAAGGAAAATATGATAATGCTGGTAAAAGACTATTTAATGTTCTATTTAAAGCATTTCAGTTCAATAAAAAAGCTACTTCTATAGTTGAGCGGTATACTATATTCTAAATATTATAAAAAAATAAGTACAAATAATATTAGCACTGATTTTTATTTTCGTGCAAGTCATTTTACCGGCTCAGGCTTACTGCATTGAGGATGGTTCCATCTATTGGGAAACTCTGATACTGCACCATTAAAAATATCCCAGTTTAAAATGTTTTAAAGGGATATATAGTACACATGGGTTTTTTGCCTGATGACTCAAACAATAATTTAGATACATATAGCCCTTTCCTCAATACTTACATTCACTCTTCTAAGTAGACCCTTTTGAGAGGAGCTACTTTAATAAATATATTAATTATTTCTCATAAGTACAGTGCCATGGGAATGTTCTGAATTGTTATCACTTCTCCTCCAGCTTATAGACTACTTGATACTTCTTAGAGAAGAAAGCAGTTGCACCAGTCAGTTCTTTCTTACAGTCAATGATATACAACTTTCACCATTCCATTTTTCAAAATATTTTTATGTGATCTGAGCTGGACTGGATGAATTTTGGTTTGCTGAGAACTCAGTGAAAATGTCAATCCAGAGATATTACTGTATAATATAGAATTATATACTGGGTTGATTGATTGGCATCAAATTGGTGAAAACTATTATCAATCATGCAAACCAACCTTTTACAGGATGATCTGTCACAAACTTGACCTTTCAACTCTTTCAACAATACATGTATTACTGTTTTAATCAGGTCCATCCAATTTGCTTCTGATCATCATCCAATTTGTATCAGCATTATGTAATCTTTTCTAAAACTTGAGTATCTGCCATCTCTCTTTCTAATCTTCTCTTGTAGGGTTTTAATCTGCATGGGATGATCATAAGGATTATTTTGCTAATTTATTAAATTAAGCTTGCACACAATATTAACTCTTCTTTCTTTGATAATGATATGTAAACTGACATATAGAATGTGTTGTGGCTTCTTCACAAGCATAATGCAAAGGGTTCAAAATCCTATAAAATCTTGCTGATGTACAAAAGTAGCTCTCTATTGTTTTTTTTAATAAAGAGAATAAATAAAGAGAAACATCCTTTCCAAAAAAGGAGTCCTTGAGTCCTAATTGCTTGCATTTTTTCCCAGATTGGAAGGATCCAGACATTTTTTTTCTATCAGTTGTTTATCAAATTTCCATAGATATTCCTATGGCCACCCAACTCTGTATTGACTGACATATTGAGCCAACTTTATCTTCTAGTACTTGGCTTTCTTATAAATACAGAATATATTCAATGTTCTATCAGTTTTTCAGTATACTCCTTCCATGTTTGATATTTGCATGAATTACTGCATGCCCTTTGAAGTCCTTTAGGATACCAGTGAAAGAAATGGGTGTAGGATCAGGTCAGAGAAACTGGCTGTTTTGTTCTTCTTCTTCTTCAGCTTAACTTCTAACTTCTACCTCAGCAGTTCACAATCTGTTCCACAGCTAGCCATAAGATATTTATTTATTGTACATACAAACAACATTTTTATGTTGTTTATACATGAACTTTTTACCTCTTTGCACCAATAATAAAATCAGTTTTATTTGCATGTATTCTGTCTGATAACGCAAACGTTTAAACAGTCATTTTAGTTTCTTGAACAATTTTAGCAATCAAAATAATAATTGAATAGTCAGAAATTTATAAATTGTTCACCTGCTTCATTTTACTTTCCTAGCCATACAGTCTAATTACATTTTCCTCTTATTATTCCTAACATCAACATTCCCAACAGCAAGGAACATATCTTTCTTGCATATTCTGTGACTTGAAACTTGGCCCTAATGCTCATCAACCTCCTGTTGTTGATTTTTGCATCAGTAGTTGGAAAGTTGGATAACTGTCATATTACAAGGTTACCAGCAAAGTGTAATCAATGTTATTTGTCCATTGATTGTGTTGTACCAAAGTATTATTGTTACTATATGCTTGTAGACCATGAAAGCAACACTGTTTCTTCTTGATTGTTCATGTCTAGGATTATAATTGGTATGATTTAATTTAAAAAATAATAATATAAATCTAAACAAAAAATAAATATTTGTTTCTAAAAAAATGTTGCATTTTTCAAAACGGGAAAATCATAGACTCCAAGAAAAGCAATAACTTTAGGGGGCATTTTCCAAAAATAGCCCCATAATTTCTTAGTTATATTGCTATTATTTGCAAAGGTGTAACAAATAAAACCCCATGTCATTTACAATCATGTATGTAAGAATTTGTGTTTCATTATTCTTTGGCATTAAAGCTAAAGCTAAAGCAATAAGTTTAGCTCATAATCTTTTTTAAAAAAATGTAGAACTGCATATCCTTATGGGGTCTTATCAAATGCTTCTTTTTCTGTCTTGTATTTTTTAATTTGTAACTATTGTTATGGACTTTTAGAAGAGCTCAGGAATAGGTGAAACTTTGTATTCACTCATACAGAAACAAGTTGTTGTTGTTTTTCTTCAGCTTTTAGCACTAACAGAAACTCAGATGGTACCTTCAGGCATCCATCAGAGATCCTGATGTTCTTCATTCCTTGTAAAACCAAAAGATGAGGTAAGACATGACAGTCATGGAGATGGAGAAAAAGGGTTTAATTCTCTTCATTGTGCCCCATTTTCCAGTCTAAGTTATTGTCCCTTTTTCTATCTTTGCTGCTGTTTTTCCTATTAAGGAAAATATACTGAATATGAAATATTCAAATATACTGAATGATATGGAAGGATAAAATATTTCTGAAATATGACTGATGGATAAAATTACGTAGAAGGAATTAATAACAATGTTTGAGCCATCACCTGGACAATCTATCTTGTACAAACCTTTTGTGTCAAATAAACATAGCTTTTCAAAAGTAGCTACTGAAAAACTAATTTTCTTTCTGTTTGGTTTGTGATACAGAGAGAGAGAGAGACATACATGCACAACTTTACTTAGAAATAAATTCCCTTTAGTTCAATTTAATGTTGGATGGAAAATGGATACAGCATTTCAACCTAATATTATTAGGTATCATACAGCATATTTCCAGTGCCTTGTTTCAAACTGTTAGGCAGGCTTCATTTTCTCATCCCTTATATCCACCCACACACATATGCTCTGTCTGCAGTGAGAAATAATACTGATCTAACTTAAATGGTTGTATTATCAGAAGGCAATGTATGGGATGCTTTGAAACTGCTCCAAGGTTATTATTATATGCCGTAGAAGAAAGCATCACATATAATAAACTCAGTTCCTGGCACCATGATATAGAGTGGCCTTAGGTCAAGATTTTTTGTTTCTATTTCTTGTTTTTAAACTTTGTTTAAAAGTTTGTTGTTCACAGCAAAACCTGGGTTTTTAAATTACATGTTTTGCTTATGTAAGCTAATCTGTTTCAGTCAGCTAAATTTTGAGACATATACTTCAGACCTGCATTTATAAAACATCATATTATCTAACAAATAAAAAGAAAACTGCATTTTCTTGTGTGAGTGAATCTGGTACCATTTCTTTTCTCTATGAAGATGAGGTAAAGTTATTGGCATGTGAAGTAGTTTTCCACTGCTTTGTACCATTTTATCAATTTGGTTTTGAGAAGGCAAACCAAAAAAGACAAAACAGAATACAATTCTTACCAAGTATATCTATGAGGCAACCAAAGATATATATATCTACCATTTTATTTATTACCTCTTGAATGTTCTGTGAATTCTCTTTAATTATGTTTTTGGAAAGAATTTTTCAGATCAAAAGTAAAGGCAACAAAGAAGACCAAAGACTAATTGACAGACTTTTTTGCAATACAATAAAATTTAAATCCAATTTATTGTTATATTTTTATTGTTTTCTATAAATAGAAGGGGAGCAGCATATATCAGGATTTACTTTCTCTTAAGTAACCTGATGAGATGTACTTAGTTTTCAAAGGCATTAATAAAGACCTTCACTGAAAGAGCTGAGGATAGATAACATGCTTTCAAGTTCTTATATTTTGAATTATGGAATATTGCTCACATTCTGATTTACTGTCTAATATGCTTTTATTAAAGGTACAAGGTGGCTCAACAGGTAAGACAGCTGAGCTTGTCGATCGGAAGTTCGAATCCCTAGTTCTGCGTAATGGGGTGATAGATAGATAGATAGATAGATAGATAGATAGATAGATAGATAGATAGATAGATAGATAGATAGATAGATAGA